>JBBYHK010178617.1:0-115171 GCA_038382065.1 Adansonia grandidieri | reverse complement strand
CTATGAGAATCCTTGTTTGCCTCATTTAAGTGATGAACTTTGATTTTAAGGAAAAATGGGGAAAGAAAAGCTTTTCTTGTGAAGTCAAAGCAATTATATCATGTATCCCAATGAGGAGAATATGTTTAAGGTACCCAATGATGAAATAAATGGATATTATTATGAGAATTCTTAATCATCTCATTTAAGTGACAAACCTTGATTCTAAGTAAAACGGTGGAAAAAAAAGCTTTGCTTGCAAAACTAAAGTATTATTATTATGTATCCCTATGAGGAGAACATGCTTATATTGGCTAATCATAATAAGAATGAATATCATTACAAGAATCCTTGTTTGTTTCATTTAAGTGACAAACTTTGATTTTAAGGAAAATGATGGAAAGAAAAGCTTTTCTAGCAAATCCAAACCATCAGTATCATGTATCCAAATGCGGAAAACGTGTTTACATTGCCTAAATACAAAAAAAAAAGGATACTATCATGAATACTCTTGTTCATCTTATTTGACAGGTGAACTTTGATTCTCCGAAAAATGGCAAAAAGAAAAGCTTTTCTTGCAAAACCAAACCATCAGTATTCTACATCCAAATGAGTAGAATGTATTTAAATTGCCCAATCACAAAAAGAATTACGAGAATCGTTGTTTGTCTCATTTGAATAATAAACTTTTATTCTAAGGAAAATGGTGTAAAGAAAATCTTTTCTTGCAAAACCAAAGAATCAATACCATTTATCCTAATGAAGAGATCGTCTTTATGGTGCCTAATCATGAAAAGAATATATATTATTATGATGAACTTTGTTTCTAGGTAAAATAGTAGAATAAAAAGCTTTTCTTATTAAATTAAAGCATCAATATCATGTATCCCAATGAGGAGAATGTGTTTATATTGCCCAATTAAAAAAGAAAAAGAATGGATACTATTACTAGAATCCTTGCTCATCTCATTTAAGGAACAAACTTTAAGTACAAGGAAAATAGAGGAAAAAAATGCTTTTCTTGCAAATCCAAAGCATCAATATCTTGTACCATAATGAGAAGAACATGTTTACATTACCCAAAATGCAAAAGGAATGGATATTATGAAAATCCTTATCCATCTCATTTGGGTGATAAACTTTGATTCTAAGGAAAATGGTGGAAAGAAAAGCTTTTCTTGAGAAACCAAAGCATCAAAATCATGTATTCCAGTGAAAAGAACATGTTTATGATCCTAATCATAAAAAGAATGGATATTATTATAAGAATCTTTGCTCATCTCATTTAAGTGATGAACCTTAATCTAAGTAAAATGATGGAAAGAAAAGCCTTTTGCAAAACTAAAGCATCAATATTATGTATCCTAATGAGAAGAACATGTTTGCTTTGCCCAATCACAAAAAGAATGGATATTGTTATGAGAGTCCTTGTTCATCTCATTCAAGTAATGAACTTTGGTTCTAAGGAAAATGGTGTAAAGAAATCTTTTCTTAGGAATCCAAGGCATCAATACCGTGAATCCCAATAAGGAGAACGTGTTTATGGTGCCCAACCACCAAGAGATTGGATATTATTACAAGAATAATTATTCATCTTATTTGAAAGATAAACTTTGATTCTAAGAAAAATGGTGAAAAGAAAAGCTTTCTTGTGAATCTAAAGCATCAATATCGCGTATCCAAATAAGAAGAACACATTTATATCACCCAAATACGAGAAGATTGGATATTGTCATGAGTATCCTTGTTCATCTCCTTTGGGTGACAAACTTTGATTCTAATAAATGGTGCAAAGAAAGACATTTATTACGAATCTAAAGCTTTGATATCGTATATGCCAATGAGAAGAATATGTTTACATTGCCTAATCACAAAAAGAATGAATGTTAGAACAAGAATACTTATTTATCTTATTTAAGTGACGAACTTTGATTTTAACAAAAATGGTGGAAATAAAAGTTTTTCTAGCAAATCCAAAGCATTATATCAAGTATCCCAAGGAGGATAACGTGCCTATATGCCCAAATATGAAAAGAATGGATAGTGTCACGAGTATCCTTGTTCATCTCATTTAGGTGACGAATTTTTATTCAAAAGAAAATGGTGGAAGGAAAAGTTTTTCTACTGAAACCAAAGCATCAATTCGTGCATCCCTATATGGAGATGATGTTTAAAGTGCCAAATCATGAAAAGAATGGTTATTTTTATGAGAATCCTTGTTGGTCTTATTTAAGTGACAAAGTTTGACTCCAAGGAAAATGGTGGAAAGAAAAGCTTTTCTTGTGAATCCAAACCATCAATATCATGTATCCCCATGATAAGAACTGTTTACATTGTACAATGATAACAAGAATGGATATTATTACTAGAATCCTTGTTCAAATCATTTGAGTGGCAAACTTTAGTTATAAGGAAAATGGTAAGCTTTTCTTCAAAATCTAAAGCATCAATATCGTGTATCCAAATAAGAAGAATATGTTTACACTGACAAATATGAAAAGAATAGATATTGTCACGAGTATCCCCAATCGTCTCATTTAGGTGACAAACTTTAATTCTAAGAAAAATCATGAAAGAAAAGCTTTTCTTGAGACACCAAAGTATCAATATCAAGTATCCCAATGAGAAGAACGTGCTTTAGATGCCCAATCACAAAAATAATGGATATTATTACAAGAATCCTTGTTCGTTTCATTTAAGTAATTAAATTTGATTATGTGGAGAATGGTGGAAAGAAAAACTTTTCTTCAAAAATCAAAGCATCAATACTATGTATCCCAATGAGGAGAATGTGTTTACGTTGCCTAATCACAAAAAGAATGGATATTATTATGAGAATCATTGTTCATCTCATTTGAGTGAAAACTTTGATTGTAATCAAAGTGGTGTAAAGAAAATCTTGTCTCGCGAAATCAAAAAATCAATATCATGTATCCTAATAAGCAGAACGTGTTTATGCTGCCCAATCAAGAAAAGAATGGATATTATCACAAGAATCCTTGCTTATCTCATTTAAGGGATAAACTTTGATTTTAGCTAAAATGGTGGAAAGAAAAACTTTTCCTGCAAAACTAAACCATCAATATCGTGTATCCTAATGAAAAAAACTTGTTTACAATGCCCAATCAGAAAAAAAAAAAAGATATTATTACCAGAATCCTTGTCTCATTTAAGTGACGATATTTGATTCTAAGGAAAATGGTGGACAAAAGCTTTTCTTGCAAATTCAAAGCATTAATATCATGTATCCCAATAAAGAAAATGTATTTACATTACCCAACCGCAAAAAAAAGGGATATCATTATGACAATCCTTGTTTATCTTATTTAAGTGACAGACTTTGATTCTAAAGAAAATGGTGGAAAGAAAATCTTTTCGTACAAATCCAAAGCATCAACATCATGTATCCAAATGAGAAGAATGTGTTTACACTTCCTAAACACAAGAAAAATAGATATTGTCATGAGTATCCTTTTTCATCCCATTTGGTCAGCAAACTTTGGTTATAATGAAAATAGTGGAAAGAACAGCGTTTCTTGAGAAGCCAATGCATCAATAACATGCATCCTAGTGAGAAGAATGTGTTTAAGGTGCCTAATAACAAAAAGAATGGATATTATTATGAGAATCCTTATTCGCCTCATTTGAGTGATGAACTTTGATTCCAAGTAAACTATATGGAAAGAGAAGCTTTTCTTGCAAAACTAAAGCATTAATATCATGTATCCTAATGAGGAGAATGTGTTTACATTGCTCAATCACAAAAAGAATGGAAATTATTATAAGAATCCTTGTTCTTCTCATTTGAGTGACAAACTTTGGTTTGAAAGAAAATGGTGTAAAAAAAAGCTTTTCTAGTGAAACCAAGGCATCAATATCGTGTATCCTAATAAGGAGAATATGTTTGTGGTAGTAATTATAAAAAGATTGGATATTGTTACAAGAATCCTTGTTCATCTCATTTAAGTGACAAACTTTGATTTTAAGAAAAATGGTGGAAAGAAAAGCTTTTCTTATGAATCCATAGCATCACTACTGCATATCCAAATAAGGGGAACATGTTTATACCACCCAAATACGAAAAAATTGGATATTGTTACTATATCCTTGTTCATTTTGTTTGGGTGACAGACCTTGATTCTAAAGAAAATGGTGGAAAGAAAAACTTTTATTGTGAATCCAAAGCTTCAATATTGTGTATTCTAATAAGGAGAATGTGTTTACATTGCCTAATTACCAAAAGAATGGATATTATTATGAGAATACTTGTTTATCTCATTTGGGTGACAAACTTTGGTTCTAACAAAAATGGGGAAAGAAAAGTTTTTCTTGCGAATTCAGAGCATCAATACCAGTATCCACAGGCGAATAACATGTTTACATTGCCCAAATATAAGAATGGATGAAAAGAATGGATAATGTCACGTGTATCCTTGTTCATCTCATTTGGGTGATGAAGTTTGATTATAAGGAAAATAGTGGAAAGAAAAGTTTATCTTGTGAACTAAAGCATCAATGTGATGTATCCCAATAAAAAGATCATGATTATTACAAAAATCTTTATTCATCTCATTTTAGTGTCAAACTTTGATTCGAATGAAAATGGTGGAAATAAAAGCTTTTCTTATGAAACTAAGGTAACAATATCGTGTATCCCAAAAAGAAAAATGTGCTTACGGTACCTAATCATGAAAAGAATAAATATTGTAATGATAATCCTTGTTCATTTTATTTGAAAGAAGAACTTTGATTCTAGGTAAAATGGTGGAATGAAAAGCTTCTCTTGCAAAACTAAGCATCAATATGTAACCCAATAAGGTAAACATGTCTACATTGCCCAATCAATAAAAATTAGATTTTGTCATGAGTATCCTTGTTCATTTGATTTGAGCAACAAACTTTGATTCTCAAGAAAGTTGTGGAAAGATAAGCTTTTCAATGAAACCAAAGCAACGTTATCGTCTATCCCAATGTAAGGAACTAGCTTACATTGCCTAATTAGTATATGAATGGATATTATTATAAGAATCCCTATTCATCTCATCTGAGCAATATACTTTGATTGTATGGAAAATGGTGGAAAGAAAAGCTTTTCTTATGAAACCAAAGCATTAATACCCTATGTTTAAATGAGGAAAATGTTTTTAAGATACCTAATCATAAAAAGAATGCATATTATTAAGAGAATCCTTGTTCATCTTATTTGAGTGTTAAACATTGACTCTAAGGAAAATGGTGGAAAAAAAACATTTCTAACAAAACCAAAGGAAAAATATTTCGCATCTCAATGAGAACATGTTTATGGTGCCCAATCACGAAAAGGTTGGATTTTATCATGAGAATCCTTGTTTGTCTCATTTAAGTGACAAACTTTGATTCTAAGTAAAATGGTAAAAAGAAAGCTTTTCTTGCGAAACTAGAACATCATTATTGTGTGTCCCAATGAGAAGAATATGTCTACATTGCCCAATCATAAAAAGAATGGATATTGTCATAAGTATCCTTGTTCATCTCATTTGAGTGAGGAACTTTAATTTTAAGGAAAATTATGGAAAGAAAAGCTTTTCTTACAAATCAAAGCATCAAAGGAAAACTAGTTTACGTTGCCTAATCAGAAAATGAATGGATATTATTACGAGAATCCTTGTTCTTCTCATTTGAATGACAAACTTTGATTTTACAAAAAATGATGGAAGGGAAAGCTTTTCTTGCTAAACTAAAGCATCAACATTCTGTATCCTAATGAGAAGAGTGTGTTTACCCAATCTAAAACAAATTGATATTATAGCGAAAATCTTTGTTATTTTCATTTGAGTGGCAAACTTTGATTCTAAGAACAATGGTGTAAAGAAAAATTTTTCTTGCAAGAATCAATATTGTGCATCCAAATGAGGAGAACATGTTTATGGTGCCGAATTATCAGAAGAATGGATGTTGTTATGAGAATCATTGTTTGGCTCATTTGAGACATGAACTTTGATTTTAGGTAAAATGGTGGAAAGAAAAGCTTTTCTTACAACCAAAGCATCAATATTATGTATCCCACTGAGGAGAGCATGTTTACATTGTGTAGACAACTAATTTTGTCCAGGACTCTTTTTTCAATAATCTTGAATAGCCAAGATTAAGTGCTTAACAACCAGTTTAATTGGCAATGATCTTTTTCAGTTGAACCAGACCTTTTTCAGGACTTTTTTAGTAATATTTAAATGGTTGAATGCTCATGTGATAGAAAAAGTTTTATTTTGATCTCTAATTTCAAATATATGAGACAAATATTCAAAAAATATATTTTTAATATTTTTTGTCAAATTTTTGAAAATCCATTTCTGCTAATGATATCACAGTCATATTTTCCATTTTTAGGAAATTTTCAAAATGTTTCACTGAATTTCGGAAGTTGACCATCCTATATTTTTACAGATACCAATGGTATTTATACCAATATGCATTTTAAAAAATCAAAAATATTCAAGGAAAAAATCATACTGGCATTTTATACCACAAGGTGTCAAGTTGTTCATTTTAGTAATTTATTTTGAATTTTTCATAGTACCGCAAGTATCCTACCATTTTTTTCAATTGATATTTTTAATAATACATTGTATTTAAATCATTTTATATAAATTTCAATGTATGTTTGAAATTTTTCCTATTCTAAAATATGAATTTTTCTTTATTTGTAAAATTTTAATTGAAATTTTTTCGAGTTCTAAACTTTAAAATTCTTTAAATATTTCCATTTAACCACCATTAAGTTAGTTTTTCAAAATTCATTTATTTGTTATGAATTTTAAAGTTTTTCTAATTTTTAACATATGGAGTTTTCTACTCCATAAATTTTTTGGGATAATTTTTCTTAGTTTATGAGTTTTAAAATTATTAAAACATTATTATTTAATTCACATTAAATTAGTTTCTCAAAATTCAATTTATTTTATGAGTTTTAGAATTTTTTTTGTTACCAAAATACGATGTTTTCTACTTTGTAAATTTTTTTGGTATGATTTTTTTGAGTTTATAATTTTTAAAATTCTTTAAATATTATTTTTTAATTAATACTAATTTAGTTCGTAAAAATGCAATTTATTTTATGATTTTTTTCATTTTTTTACTAATAAAAAATTTTCTCGATAACAGTTTTTCTCGTAAAATTTTACAAGTTTGCCATTTTTAATGATTTTCTTAACATCAAATTAATTTTCTTATTAGAAATAATTAAAGCGATCATATAAAATTTTATTTCAAATACATAATTCTTAATTTTTACAATTTAGTCTTTTTAATTAATTTTTTAGTATAATTTTACATATTAATACAAATATTACTCAAAGTTCTCTGGAAATCAATAAGGTAATGCATGACATCACTTAGAAGAAGATAAAATTAATAAATTTAAATCAACTCATGTTTAATTTAAATCAAATCAGTTAAAAAAGTTATTATAAAAAAATTAAAAAAAAATAATTAAAATTAAATAAAAAATGAAATTAGCTAGAAAGCCGAAAGGGTTTGGCCAAAACCTTTTCCTATGAATAAAGGAAGGTTGTGTTGTTTAGGGGCATTTGGAAATAAAAGAAAAAAACACTAAAAAAAACATATAATCTAGTTTTTAAGCTTTTTTTCAAGGCATAAACACTTATTTTCTCTATTTTTTTACTTTTCTTTATTTTGATCTATTTCTATTCTCATTCATAAGTCAAAATCTTGCTAAGGCTCATGGATTCACATCCATGTTGAAAGGCTAAACAGATGACTTAGAATTTTTATTGTATCTTTTTATTGTTTTTGTTTTTTTGTTTGATCATATTTTTAATAGAAAATTATTTTTGTTGTTATGATTTTGATTTTGTTCTATTTATGTTGAAGTTTAAATTGCTTTTTTCATCTTGTTTTAATTTTAACATATTGATTAGTGTATTAGTATATTATTTTATGATTTTACTTTTATTTAAGTTTAATAATAATTATTCATGCTTATTTTCATGATTTTTATATCGAAGCATGTTTATTCCACCCTGGCCAAATCTGATTATTTTTGTCTTGATTTCATGGTTTTTAGATTAGTTTATAATGTTAGTATATATAGGGACTAAATTACAAAATATGTAAAAGCTTTTAGGCCATTTTTTTGGTTTGGCCAAAAGTTTTATGAGCTATGAGAACTATGATTTGTGTGTTTGCAAACATGTTTTGGGTGATTTTAACACTGTAGGGTCATTTCGTAATTTTATAAGGTTTAGGGACTAAATTGTAAAATACAAAAATTTATGTTTTAGGACTAAAAGCGCTTAGCCAAATCTTTATATACATTTTTGCCATGATTTTTCTATTGATTCTTACCTGATTTGATGATTTGTTGTAATGTTTTGTGGTGTTTTTACATGTAGGGTTCAAAATGTAAATTTAGGAAGTTTAAACACTAGTTTGCAAACTTAGGAAGTTTCAAGGCCAAGTTGTTTGGCCGAATCCTTGCAGATATGTTTGCTGTATTTTTTGTATGTATTTTCATATGTTTGTGGTGTTTTGTGATTGTTTTCATGTAGGGACTTAAATGTAAATTTTGAACAGTTTAGGGACTAAATTGTAAATGTTAGTATTTAGGGGTAAAACTATCATCTTTGTCACTTTTAAATATTTATATTATTCCTATAGTCCTTTTAGGGGTACAAAAATTTTTAAAACTTTTTGTATTCTATCAGTTTTTCATATGGTATGAAATGTAAGTTTAAAAAGTTTAGGGGTTTAATTGTAATTTTTGTATTTTAAGCAAATTTTACAACTCAAGTTTCTCTACTTAGGGTAAATTTATCATTTCATGATTATTTTAGTATCCATTAGGGTACCACGATACTTTAATATCAAAGGTATACCCTAAGGGCATTTCGGTAATTTTACCTAAAACCAAGTCCTAAATAGTATCTAGGATGCTTTTATGGCAAAGGTGCATATTTAGGATAGGTTTGTCATTTTATCATCGTATTATTGTCTGTTTGGATACCGAGATACTTTCATGTTGAAGGTATGCTCTCAAGGCATTTTGGTAATTTTCCTTTACCATATCCTTAGATAAGCATTGGGATGCTTTTAGGCCAAAGGTGTATATTTAGGATAGGTTCATCATTCCTGGAGTTAAGAACATGACTTGCAACATTGTCCATCATTCTTGGAGCTGGTCTAAGGGATGATGGATTGGTTCGAAATTGAGTTCCACGAGGAGTGGGATTGACATGATGATACATCTATCAATGCTATTGAAGAGGAGAGGTCCACCAATGGTCAGATCTCTAGTTGTCTATCTCTTATAGGCATGAGGAAAAGAGCTAACGAAAGTTTTAGGCAACACGCTACAAGATAGATGGAGGAGGCTACCCAAATTCATCCCTTACTGACAGAAAAAAAGATGATGGTTAGATTCATTAGCACATAGCAAGCCTTTTATTACGAAAAGGTAGAGAGAACATTTGTGAAAAAATTTTGCGGATGTGGTCATACTTTGTGGGAGGATCAATGAGGCCATATAAAATGAATTGAGAAGAAAATGTATCTGCGAAGATAAAAGAAAAGGAAAAATGGAGGCTAGTAAGCAATCAAAATCCAACTCTTCTCAAACTCATGCTGAGTTAGACCTAAAAGAAATGATTATTGAAAAAAAACTGTAAGATTATGGAAAACATAAAATAAGTTCGGATGCCAAAGAATTTGGTTTGGCAAATCCTGGTGCAAGCTAAGCTACTTAATGCAACTGAGAAGATAGAGGAAAGGATAAACAACTTCTATGATTTCAATATTGTTTGCAGCCATACTCTTCGAACACACAAAGAGTTTTGCATAATGGTTCAAAGGATGATGAACAAAGGTAGCATCAAATTCTATTATGAAAAGCAAACCTTGTATACCGAGTCTACAAATGCAACATCATTTGTCAATGCACTAGAAGAAGAAGAGGGCAATCTCTTTTATAGGATTGGAAGGCTATTTATTTTGTACAACAATCAATCGAGGGTTAAAGTTGACCTTGTTCAGCCTCCTCCAAAGATGATCATTGAACTTCCACCTCCCTTTTTGTATAAAGATGATAAGGCAGTTCCTTGGAACTATGAAAGCAAAATCTTAATCTTAGAGAATCTAGCCAACAGCAGTAAATGTTGACTTTTCAGAGGGAAGTCACCTAACTTGGAGCGGGCGATGTTATGCACCAACAACAAAAAAAAATAACACTTAGGAAGAGAATGCCAATTTCGTTTCTAAAGCACTAAAGTCTACAACCAAGAACTTAAAATCGATAGCTGTCAAGGATCTAGTAAGCAAGAAAAAAGCTATAAAATTCTTCAAATTCATCAAGCATAGTGAATACAACATCGTCAATTAGCTGAACAAGCAACCTGCTAAGATATCTGTGTTGTCACTACTATTAAATTTAAAAGCTCCTAAGAATGCCCTCCTCAAGGTTCTGAATGAGGCCTATGTCCTTTCCAACATCTTTATAAGTCAGTTGGATCACCTAGTGAACAACATCACCATCGATAATTACATATCTTTCAGTGATGATGAAATCCAACATGGAAGAAGAGGAAATTACAAGGCCTTCCATATCACCACATATTGTAAAGGCACTACGTTGCCCAAGGTGCTCATGGATAATGGGTTTACTTTAAATGTAATGCGCATGTCATGCTTGAATAAGCTCCTTGTTGACTCATCTCATATCCATAATATTCATACTATTATGCAAGTGTTTAATGAAACTTACTGGAACACCGTCAGAAACATCACCATTCCACTCCAAATCTGCCCATGTACTTTCAAAGTTGACTTCCAAGTGATAGACATTGCTCCATCATATAACTACCTGTTGGGAAGGCCTTGGATTCATTATGCTAAGGCAATACCATCATCTCTACACCGAAAGTTGGATTCGTTTAATGGACAATCCAAGAGCCCTGAATAACTAACAAGCATCTTGAGAAAAGGAACACTTTGAACCACTCCCTTACTTGTATAAAAAGATCTACTCTCACTTGCTGGTAGGCAAACTAGTGGCTCCAGTATTCAGGAACCCAAGATTACCACCGTACCCTAAATGGTATGATGAGAATGCTTATTGTGAATACCACGTGGGAGTGCAAGGCCACTCTATTGAGAATTGCACTTTAATCAAAAGAATGGTGCAGGGTTTACTAAAAAAAAGTGATCAAGATTGAGCAAGGTCTTGGACCCAATGTGGGGGCCAACCGACACCCTAATCATGCCAAACCAAGAGTGAATGCGATAATTGATAGAAAAGGCTATCAAATTAAAAGAAGTATAGGAGAAGTCAAAACCCCGATGAGCAAGGTTTGGTAGGCTTTCATGAAAACTAAAATAGTAATAGATAACAAAAGTCAAAGAAAAAATGTTGTTGATACATCTTACTACCACTGCAGTCAAGAACATGACTTGCAACATTGTCCATCATTCTGGGGGATGGTCTAAGGGATGATGGATTGGTTCAAAATTGAGTTCCACGAGGAGTGGGATGGACATGGCGATCCATCTATCAATGCTACTGACGAGGAAAGGCCCACCGACGGTCAGATCTCTAGTTGTCTGTCTCTTATAGGCATGAGGAAAAGAGCTAACGAAAGTTTTAGGCAATACGGTACAAGATAGATGGAGGAGGCTGCCTAAATTCATCCCTTGCTGACAGAAAAAGAGATGATGGTTAGGTTCACTGGCACGTTGTAAGCCCTTTATTCTGAAAAGGTGTGAGAACCTTCCCAAAAAACTTTGCAGATGTGGTCATACTTTGTGGGAGAATCAATGAGGCCATGAAAAATGAATTGAGAAGAAAATGTATCTGCAAAGACAAAAGAAAAGGAAAAATAAAGGCTAGTAAGCAATCAAAATCCAACACTGAAGCTAATTCATCTCAAACTCATGCTGAGTTAGACCTAAAAAAAATGATTGTTGAAGAAAACTATAAGATTATAGAAAACATAAAAGAAGTTTGGATGCCAATGAATTTGGTTTGGAAAATCCTGGTGCAAGCTAAGTTACTTAATGCAACCAAGAAGATAGAAGAAAGGATATACAACTTCTATGACTTCAATACTATTTGCAACCATACTCTTCAAACACACAAAGAGTTTCATACAATGGTTCAAAAGATGATGAACGAGGGTAGCATCAAATTCTATGATGAGAAGCAAACCTCGTATACCAAGTCTACAAATGCAACAGCATCCGTCAATGCACTAGAAGAAGAAAAGGGTAATCTCCCTTACAGGATTGGAAGATAATTGATTTTGTACAATAATCAATCGAGAGTTAAAGTTCACCTTGTCCAGCCTTCTTCTAAGATGATCATTCAACTTCTATCTCCCTTTCTGTATAAAGATGATAAGGCAGTTCCTTGGAACTATGAAAGCAAAACCTTAATCTTAGAGAATCTAGCTAATGAGTAGCAAGTGTTGACCTTTTAAAGGTAAGTCACCTAACTTGGAGCGACTGATGTTATGCACCTATAGCATCAAAAAATAACACTTAATAAGAGAATGCCAATCTCATTTCTCAAGCACTAAAGTCTGTAACCAAGAACTCAGAATCAGTGGCTATCAAGGATCTAGTAAGCGAGAAAAAGTGATAGAATTCCTTAAATTCATCAAGCATAGTGAATACAGCATCGTCGATCAGTTGAACAAGCAACCCGCTAAGATATTTGTGTTGTCACTACTATTAAATTTAAAAGCTCATAAGAATGCCCTCCTTAAGGTTCTGAATGAGGCCTATGTCCCTTCCGACATCTTTATAAGTCAATTGGATCACCTAGTGAATAACATCACCATTAACAATTACATATCTTTCAGCGATGATGAAATCCTACATAGAAGAAGAGGAAATTACAAAGGCCCTCCATATCACCATATATTGTAAAGGCACTACGTTGCCCAAGGTGTTCATTGATAATGGGTTTGCTTTATATGTAATGCCCATGTCATGCTTCAATAAGCTCCTTGTTGATTCATCTCATATTCAGAATAGTCATACTATTATGCAAGCATTTAATGAAACTTGCTGGAACGCTATCGAAAACATCACCATTCCACTCCAAATATGCCCATGTACTTACAAAGTTAACTTTTACATGATAGACATTGCTCTATCATATAACTACCTATTGGGAAGGCCTTGGATTCATTTTGCTAAGGCTGTACCATCATCTCTGCACCAAATGTTGAAATTCATCATCAAGAATAAAGTTATTAGTGTTAGAGAAGAGGAAAATATCATTACTGCTACCTCAACTGATTCCCATGTGTCGAACCTAATGAAGATAGCCTAGAATCCTCTTTCCAAGCCTTTGAGTTTGTTAACACAACTTATATCAAAGAGGGATTGCCAATAGTCTAGCCTCACTTATTAGAGAGCACTCACATAGGTTTGAAGTTGACTATCGCTAAGGGTGCCTAGGCTTGGAAAGGACTCAAAAAATGCCTTCAAGGAATTGTTAAAGCCTTGAAAGTGGTCAACCAAATCAACAAAAGAAGGATGGGATTCAAGCCCAGTGCAAAGCAAAAAAGAAAGCAAGCTCAAAAGAACCGTGAAAGAAGAATGGCTTGAGACATAGAAAATGAGCTAATGATATTCCCACCACTTCAGGAAAGTTTTTGCCTAGGGGGACATGTAAATACTGGCTCTGCTAATGCAGTGCTCATATTGAACAAAGCATTCGAGGACATCTCTATTAATACGATTGGTAAGCCAAGGATGTCAACTATAAGTTTGGAGATGGTTTATACCCTTCAGGGTTTGTTCTAAGTGTTTGGACTATTACTGAGATTCTTATACTATTCAAATCTATTTTAGAGTAATGCTATGAACTAAACCTACATGCTCTCACCCAAAAGCATTCGTGGGATCCTTTGTATGGGCAACCTTTATTAAGTATTATGAATGAAAATGATTAAACATTTTGCATTCATTCTTTATGTTCATACTTTTTGTCAACCTTAGACCTTTCTTCACATATTTTTCCACCCATATTGTTCTTTTTCATATTTTTAAATGTTCCGATGAAGATGACATGAATGTTTATACCGAAGCTTCAAAAATCAATTTCGAGCAACCGATCTATGTCAATGAGATCGAATCTAAAGAAGATCCTGAAGAGAACCCTATACCCCTAGACCTATGAGACTAGTTGAATGGGAAGAAAAACAAATATTACCCTATGAAGAACCCACTAAAACCATAGACCTTGGAACAAAAGAAGACCAAAAGGAGTTTTAGATTGAAACCTCCATAAAGCCATCAACTCAAGCTGAACTAATAAGTCTTATTAAGAAATATCGAGACGTGTTTGCCTGGTCCTATCAGGACATGCCTAGATTAGGTACCAATATTGTAGTTCATAAACTTCTTCTCAAACTTGGATGTAAACTAATCCAGCAAAAGTTAAGGAAGATGAAACTGGAAGTGCTCCTTAAGATCAAGGAAGAAGTTAAAAAGCAATTTGAAGCAAGTTTTCTTAAGGTAGCCAAATATCTTGAATAGGTAGCCAAAATAGTCCTAGCTCTTAATAAAGATGGTAAAGTACGAATATGTGTGGACTATAAGGACCTAAATCGAGCTAAACCCAAGGATAATTTACCACTACCTTACATTGATGCCTTAGTAGACAACACTGCCAAATTCTTTCATGGATGGGTTTTTAGGCCTTGATCAAATCAAAATGGTAGCTGAAGACATTGAAAAGACCACTTTCAGGACCATGTGGGGAGCTTTCCATTATAAAGTGATGCCTTTCGGGTTAAAGAATGCTGGGGTAACTTACCAAAGGGTATCATTGTTCCATGACCTTGTGCATAAAGAAATAGAGGTCTACGTGGATGACATGATCACTGAATCAACAAAAGAGAATGAACATGTTACTAATCTGTGAAAACTCTTTAAAAAGCTTCGCAAATACTAGATCAAGCTAAATTCTACTAAATGCACATTTGGTGTCACCTCTGGTAAATTGTTGGGGTTCATTATGAGTGAGAAAGGAATAAAGGTGGATCTTGATAAGGTTAAGGCTATCCAAAACCTACTACCACTTAGAACGCAAAAAGAAGAAGTTTCTTGGGAAGACTGAACAACATGGCCAGGTTCATATCTTAGTTGGCCAACAAATGCAATTCGATCTTTAGGCTGCTTAAAAAATAAAATCTTGAAGAATGGAATAAAAAAGGCCAAAAAGCTTTCGATAAGGTCGAAAATTACCTTTCGAACCTTTTAGTACTTGTGCCACCAGTGCTCGAATGACCACTAATCCTGTATATATTAATCTTGGACAAGTCGATGGGCTGTGTATTAAGACAACATAATGAATCAAGGAAGAAAGAACAGGCTGTCCATTACTTGAGCAAGAAATTTACAGAATATGAAAATAATTATTCATTCCTAGAAAAGCTATGTTACGCTTTAGCTTGGACAACGCATAGGTTAAGGCAATGCATGTTGTACCATACACATGGTTAATCACCAAGTATGATCCTATCCAGTATTTGTGTGAAGCCCCCACCTTGTCTGAAAGATTAGCCAAATGGCAAGTTATGCTTTCTAAGTATGATATTTTGTATGTGAACCAGAAAGCCATTAAAAGTAGTGCAATTGCAGACTTTTAGGCAAGTCAAGCCATAGATGACTATAAGCCTTTAAACTTTAAGTTTCTTGATGAAGACTTGATATGCATATATGAAGTAGAGAACATTGCCAAGTGTGGGTCGTCATGGAAAATATACTTTAATGGAGCTTTAAATGCACTGAGGCATCAAATTGGGGCAATTCTTATCTCGCTTGAGGGAAGCCAATACCTTTTCATAGCCAAATTAAACTTTGACTGCACTAACAACATAGCCAAATATAAGGCCTGCATCATAGGACTCTAGGTAGCCATTGAAAAGGGCATTCGAATACTGCAAGTGTTTAGAGATTTAGCCCTCGCCATTTACCAACTAAAAGGAAAATGGCAAACATCCGATGCTAAACTAATCCATTATGGGAATCTGATATCAAAGCTCAAGAAAGAGTTTGATGATATTAGGTTTAAACATCTACCTCGAGAATAAAACCAAATCGTCATTGCCTTGGCCATTTTATAGACACCTTATTTTGTCCGGGCTAATTTTTAGCAATCTGAAGCATGGACGTGAGAGGGGGCGATGATACCAAAGGCCTAAGGATCATACCAAAGGTAAATGCAAAGATGTGGCATCAAATGACGTAGTTCAAGGTGTCCAGGAACAAAAGATATCAAAAAATTCATAATTTTACTTGAATGTATCGATACATGGTTCTCATGTATTGATAAATGCTCCAATGATCCAAAAATTTAAAATATCCCCATTTGTATCGATACAACATGTAGATGTATTGATACATGAGTGAGCCTCTATATCGCTACATGACCTCATGTATCGATAGTAGGCCATGCCAAGGCCAAAACATGCCCTCTGTAAAGAGATGTATCGATACATATCAACATGTATCAATACAGTGGTTCATAGTATCGATACAATGATCAGTGTATTGATACAATGTTCATTGTATCGATACCATCAAGGTTTTTGGACCAAATGTATTGATACATTATGCAATATATCAATACACGTAGGCCATTTTCACAGTTCGAGTATTTTTAACTTATCCACCACTGATCCAAAACTCAATTTTAACTCATTTCTTCGTATTAGGAAAGATTAAAACACATATCAGATTATGAGTTTAGGCTTTTAAACTAACCAAAACAATTTTTTTTGAAGTCTAAATTGGATAAAAAAAGGTTAATATCACTTGATCACCCTACTCTCTAGTTGGTTAACCAAGATCACTATCAGCCACCCTATCTGTTGGAAAATCATTTCAGCATTTAAACCATCTACCCTATGCCCATCACATTGATAGCAAGTTGCTCCTTATAGCTACCCTATAGCGACCATGCTAACATCACTTTGTCCCACTTGAGCAATAGCCAAAAACACCTCCAATTTGGCTCTAAAATGCTGGTATAAATGGATCACTTATGTCTCAACTAAAAAAGGTTAGATTCCAGCTTATTTTCAACTTCCAAAACACATTCCTACACTAAGAAAACCAGAATCCTGTAGCTCTTCACTCACCACCCAAAAATAGCCCTAAAACACTCATTCCCAACCATTACACATTGTAAAAATCACCCTCATCCATACCAGAACCAAAACCTCTTATTTCTCTCTTTTTCTTGCTTATTAGCAATAAGGAAAAGAGGGAAATTCAAGCCATATCTATTGCTCCAATTAATTAGCCAAAAAGTGAAGTTTTATTGGTATAACTTCTCACTTTATCACTTCATTTTTTGTTTTTCAGCACCTTTATCATTTTAGTGAGCTCTCTATGTTTCCATCACCCTCTTGGGATTATCATGCATTATTGTGGCTTTTGGTTGTGGTAGTTTAGGATTTGGATGCCTTAATGCCCTTTTGATATGAAAAATGCCTTATTTCATCCTCATTATTTGGACAGCTCTTGCTAATGCATTTTATGTCATATCCATGCATCTTGTTATCCTTAATCCAAGTAGGAATCATTAGCCTAACATATTTCAAGCACATTTACACATTAACTTGCCTGAATCATTATCATTTTCATCGTCCATAATATTTTATTGTCACAATGCATAACACTTTCTTTATCTAAGCCATTGGTAAAGTTAGCATCCCTATTCATGTTATGTGCCATCCCCTTGTATGTTTGTTGTCTTTTCCTTGTCAAAATGCATGTTTGATGGCTGTAAAAAACTGATTTTCAAAACCCTCCAAGCCAAGCATGGTAACCTCAACCAATGAGGATTAGCATGGACTTAGCATTTTCCTTAAAATTTGCCAAAATATCTTAGGGAAAATTATGTTTTGCAGATCTGGAATCTTAGTTAAATGAGCTTAAATCTTTTGATTTTCCAACAAAATGGCCTTGCACTTGTTCCCAAAATGTTTGTGCCTTGTTTTTAAGTTAAAACCTTGAGTGGTATGATCAACGGGCTATTTCATTGTCCCAAACAACTCCGGGGCTGTGCAGATGAGTTTGTGATGCTCATGCCACTCTTTCCCTTTAGTTATACACGTTTGAACATCAACGACTCAAGTTTGGACTCGTAGACATAAAAAAATGAAAGATATCCCCTGCTTTGCTTTGTCCCCTACTGGCAGCACAGCTATTGCAAATAAAAAAATCACTTTAAACTCCAAAATGATTTTTGGTGAATTTTATGATATTTTTCTCTGAAAGTGTGTCAAAATACCTTTAAAACAAGGTCTTGTTCATCCCCGGATCAGTCCGGATGAGAGAGTTATGATTTTTTAAATCCAAACTGTCCAACACCTCTAGAATCCAAATATGTATTCTGGTTGGTCATTCAGACCCACTAAATGATTTTTCCAAAATTTTCAAACTTTTTCCTAAAAGATTCATGAAATTCCCTTTTCAAAAAAATATTGCTTGCAATTTGTCGATACCAAATGAGTCTGGAATGATTTTTCAACTTTTAACATGCCTTGATTCTAGTATACTTTGCCAGCAGCGAAATTAATCCAAATTTGAAAATTATTCCCCCAGAAAGTGACTTTTTGGGATATGGGGAATATTTTTAGATTGACCCTTATTAAGTCAGCTTTCTAGCGATATCTTGTCCACCCTCTATATCCTCAAACCAATTTAGAATAAATTTGGGAAGCAGGATAGTGTGATGCTATCTCCTGTTTTTGGTTATGGTCAAAATTGAGTTGTTTTCCTAAATTTTGTCTGAAGACATTTGAATGTCTCCATATCACCTTGATCAAACTCGAGAACATGCTTTGACCTCCTATTGGCTTGTATCAAGGCACAAACACATTTTACATCTTTACCATCCTCATTCACAATAACTTCATTTGCCAAAAGTTGTTGAAAGGCTTACATATTCTTTAAATCATAAGGTTTTGCTAACTTAAGTTTTTCAACTCAACTTCTCTAAAGAGTGTCAGATGTGTCACTTTCGGGGATACTCTAACCCCACCCTTCTGAGAGGATACTTCAACCCTATTTTTCAAAATTGTCGAGATTGAAAAAATTTTGTTTGTCAAAATGATTTGTCATCCACAGGGATACTCCAACCTCAATTTTCTGAGGGGATACTCTAACCTTGTCTTTCAATTGTAGTTAATTTTCTCCTTCTCAGATTTTCATGAATGTATCAAACAAACCTTGTTTAATCAAGAAACCTAGATGCATCTCAAAAATTGACAATTTGGTTATTCCTAGATAATCGATGCCAATTGCGAGATAAATTCCAATAGTCTATCCCTTTTATTTATCATTGCATTAAATGATCCATGTTATGTTACTTCATTTGTTGCCTTACTAACATGATTTCTTTGTGATGATTATTTGCATTCATGTTTTCCAATCATTTCAAATAAAACTAAGGGTAATATTCCACGTGGGTATCTCTGTAGTGCCTAAGGTGAAATATTCCATTTTTCAAAGTAAATCCAGAGGTCATTTTATCAAAAATCTCTATATTCCCTATCTCTCTAGGGCATATATGAGATTAAATCCTTTTCATCAAAACCTAGATTGTTTCCATAGGATTCATGCATTAAAAGGGGTTATATTGAAATAATGACAAGTTAAGATCGAAAGAATCAAAACCGAGATAAGACATAGCTAGAAGGTATCGATTTCAGGCGTCACAAAGAGGTTCGTACCTCATCGTGCGTAACCAACTCTCAAAACCAAACGATGAATCTTTGTATTACATAGACCACGGGATTGAAGTTTTGAGTTTTGTAACTCAAAACATAAGTTTCAATAGGCATCCGATCATGCTTAGCCTAAAATGATCGGTGGTGACTCCAAGCATTGGCCATTTCATGATGGTCATCTAAGACCAATAAGATGAGTGATTCGTCTTATAGTCCCCTTCACTGTACCATAAATCAAGAATCCGTACATTCTCATTCTCATCACATCACAAAAGAAAAGTCTCAATCAAGAAGATATTTCTAAGTTAAGAAAATATTTTAAGTCAAATGCACCCATAGATCAGTAAGGATCCACTTTGGGGTACGTTGCGACACACTTTATCTTACAAGTTTAAAGTCAATCAAGAATCAGGCATTGCTCTTATCCAAATGAGCATCTATTCAACCCTGGCTCGTTGCTAGAATGTTGAAGAAGAGAAAGATGGTTTGCCATGGTATCATGACATCCTTCAGTACATCAAGAATCAATGGTACCCAAAAGGTGCCACCGAAGCTGATAAGAGAACCATTAGATGATTAGTTGCAAACTTCATTTTGGATGGTCAGATTTTGTATAAGAAATGCTAGGACTAGGTGTTATTCTGATGTGTGGATGCCTCTGAAGCCAAAAGAATGCTTGGAAAAGTTCATGAAGGGATTTATGGCATGCATGCCAATAAACACTGAATGGCAAGGCAAGTTATGCGATCAGGCTATTATTGGTTCTCTAAAAAAGGATTGCATTGACTATGCTTAAAAGTTTCACAAATGCCAAATCTACGTAGACAAGATCCATGTCCCATTAACACCTCTACATGTAATGATAGCTCCATGGCCCTTTTCTATGTGGGGTATGGACATGATTGGATCGATTACCCCCAAGGCTTCTAATGGGCATCACTTCATTTTAGTCGCAATCGATTATTTCACCAAATAGGTAGAATTAGCTTCTTATGCCAATGTCACCAAATCTATCATGAGCAAATTTGTGAATTGGGACATCATCTGTAAATATGGTCTTCCAAAAACAAATAATTACTGGTAATGCATGCAACTGAAAAGTAAGATGATGGAAGCAATCTACTTTTAGTTTAAGATTCAGCATTAAAACTTCATCCCATACCATCTGAACATGAACAAAGCAATTAAAGCAACCAACAAGAATATAAAAATGATAGTAAAAAAAATGGCTAAGACGTATAAAGATTGGCATGAAAAGTTGTGTTTTGCTTTACATGCTTATCGCATGGCCATGCAAACTTCTACAGGTGCTACCCTATTTTCCTTGGTCTATAGTATGGAGGTTGTCCTACCTATCGAGGTTGAAATCCCTTCCCTTAGAGTTTTAATGGAATCATAACTTAAAAAGGTTGAATAGGTAAAAACTGACACGAACAGCTCAATCTCATTGAAGAAAAAAGAATCAAAGCCATCTATCATAGGCAGATGTATCACAAGTGCATAATAGAGCCCATGACAAGAAGGTTCGTCCTCGTTAGTTTCGAGAAGGTGATATGGTCTCAAACAAATTCTCCCGATACATAAAGATACTCACAAAAATGGACCCCAAATTGGGAAGGGCCATACGAGGTGAAATGCATATTCTCTAGAAAAGCTCTAATCTTAACCAAGATAGATGGCAGGGACCTGCCCAACCCCGTGAATTCTGATTCTGTTAAGAAGTACTATGCCTGAAAAAACTTTAGGATGAAAACCTAAAAGGGTGTCCTATTAGTTCCTCGCCTACCACTCACAAAAAAAATTAAAAAAAATAACAAAATAAACAAAAAACAATAAAAAGAAAGAATAAAAAAGAAAACTAGCATAAGTTAAAGACTCGAGAGGGTGGCTTAAATGATCGGTCCTCCTCATTCAAACAAAGCTAAGCCTAAACCATAGTTAGCCCAAAACCAATCTTCCCTATATCCATAACTCTAACCAAGACACCAAGTCATAACCTAACTCATCTATTTTACACCAACCAAACCCCACCAAACCTCATCAACACCTGCACTCGAAAAAGGGAAACTACCTAACTTTGAGACCACCATCCCACCATAAGGCAAGCTGAGGGATCTTTTTATGAGTCGCCAATATTAAAAGGATCAATTGCTAAAAAAAAATCTCCAAAAGTACTCATTGGAGAATTCATGTCATCAGCGTTAGAGCTAATCAACTAGGAACACTTTTCTTATCTCTTTGTATTTCAAAACCTTCCACAATATTATAAGTTTGTTGCAACTTGTACCCTCTTTCTTTAAATAAAAATATTACTTGATTTCTCACTAAATCTTTTCATAGCACTGTATTTCATGTTGCATCATGTTTATCATTTAATTGATAATGCTTTATAAATGGACAAAACTAATAACGGGATTTCCTTGCATTACTTGGAAAGATGAAACTTTGCAGGAATTTTTGTTTCATGTTTAAATACCAAGAATGAACTCTTGGGGCCACAATCAGTCTTGCCTAGGGACCCCACATTTGGAAAATATGCTCGAAACCACCTCAATAAGTGGTTATAAACCTTCTGTACCTTTGAAGAAGGGATAACCTTAACATTTAAAGCTTCTTAAAATCTAGAACAAGATTGATAAACACTAGGCAAAAAGCCACCTCACCAATGCCAAAAGAAGCCCAAAACCAACCACCGGATTAGGCCTCTAATGTCATTACCTTCGTATCATTTAGGTAGGATTTACATCTTTATGCATCATGCAGCATTTAACATCCTATAGGTATCAACTCCCTATAAAAGTCAAATTTATAGGGAACCTAAGGTATAATTTTTTGATTTTGAGAAACTTCGAAAAGCCTCAAGTAAGTGTCTTTGACCTTATAAACATATTGAAAATCATCCAAGATAAATATCCTAAACTTATTTCCTTCTAGTCCTTAAAGAAAGGGACATTTACCAAAGCCCATAGAAGTTGGTGGCACCTACCTACCTAGGTCCTCAAAGAGCAAGATGCTTCCTTACCTTAAAGCCCACATAAATTGATGGTAATTACCTACCTTGATCCTCAAAGAGCAGGACACTTCCCTACTTCAAAGCCCATACAAGCTGGTGGCATTATGTAACCTACCTTAATCCCCAAAAAGTAAGACTTTTACTTACCCTAAAGCCCAAACAAGCTGGTGGTAACTAACTACTTAAGTCCTCAAAAGGCAAGATGCTTCCCTACCTCAAAGCCCACACAAGCTAATGGCATTTGTCTACCTCAGTCCACAAAGAGCTTGATGTCTTTCTTCACTTACCTTAAAGCCCACACAAGCTGGTGGCACTTGTCGACCTCAGTCCACGAAGAGTTGGACGTCTTTCTTCACTTACCTTAAAGCCCACACAAGCTGGTGGCACTTGTCCACCTTAGTTTACAAAAACTTGGACGTCTTTATTTATGTAGCTCATAGCCCATATAAGCTGATGGCACCTATTTAAAGAAAAAAATGAAAAATAACCTAGTAAGAGGTCAAACCCTATAAAACTCATCAAAATCTTTTTTCTATAAGTTGTTTAACCTATCTTAACATGATACTAAATAACTCTCCACTTCTCAATAGGCACACAAATCCATCATCCTATCTGAATAAAATGGTGTCTATATTGCCCTTACCCTGTTCCTAATACTTAGCAATGGCCAAAGAGAGGCAGCTGTAAACACCTTATTTTATTTGAACTAGTTTTTGGCATCCTAGGAGTTAGGTAAAAGATGATAAAATAAAAAAAATAGAAATAAAGGCTGGAGGATGACTACCGGGTGTCGTGTCGCCAGGTACTATTAGGCAACATAGCACTAAATGAAAATTTTTTTTTTGGGAAAGTCTAAATGCCTATTGGTTGTATTAAAAAAAATGGGGCATCAAAGGCAACTTTTATGGTGTCACCAAGGTTATTCAAATGAATACACAAATAATTTTCCCATTATTTGTGACCAAGTTAAGGTAAATCGAGAAGCCATATGTACGTACAAGTTATATTGGGTGCAAGTATTGAAACGAGGCCTTTACGATGCGAAAAACTTGAATTTTTACATGTAGTATTGATACAAGAAGGTTTGGTATCGATACCCAAGGTGTGGTATCAATACTTGACATGTTTGTATTGATACAAACCTTGGCAGTAGCTAAAGTTGTGATTTTTGGCAAAATGTATCGATACGCAAGCATGAGTATCGATACAAATCCATGGAGTATCAATACAGGCCTCTAAGTCTCAAGACTGGAAATATTTTTTTCTCTTAGTATCAATGCACATCTCATTGTATCGATACTTAAGAGTAAAAAGTACCTTGTGTATAGATACAACATGTTTTGTATCAATAAGCTAAGGCATTTTTGCCTAGTTTAAGCCATTTTTTAGCCTTCAAAAACCTGATTTAAGGATGTTTTTGCACCAAGGAACTATCATAAAACATTGCAAACCTTAACTATAGGTTCATTAACGGATTCAAACAAATATTCGGAGCCTAAAGAATTTATGACAAAGGTCATTTTTATAAGATATATGGGTGTAAGAAGGTGTGGTAGGCATATCTCCAGTTGCCGGCTGTCACAACATTTCTACCTTTTTGCTCAGCATGTCGAAACCAATAAAAGAAGAGTCACTAACCAAGGTAGTTGAACATGTCCTTTGGTGTAAAAAGGATAAATAAAAATGCCCTTGCATGGTATTCTAAAAGTAGGGGCTAAGCATTGAATCAAACATTACCAGCTATCTTAAAAAAAAATTTCGGCAATAAAAAAAAGCTTTCCAGTAATCCTAGAAAACTTTTCATCCATCCCTACAAATCCTTCATCAACTTCAGCTCCAACAAATAATTAAAACACTATTCCATTGCCTTCTACCATTAACCAACCTCCATTCCCCTAGCTCCTTAAAACCATCACCAGAACACCTTTAAAAACTTAACCTTTCATATATTTTCATCCACAAAACACCCCATTAGCAACTACGTTACCAGAAAGCTCATTTCTTTCATCCTTTTTTTGCTAAACAATAGCAAAAAGAAGGAAGAGGCTGAGTTTAAAGTCACTGCTTTAAAAAAGGAAGAAACTTTGAGCTTTTGCTAGTATTTTTTTACCTTGTTCCATATATTTTCTATTTTAATCATCCATTTCATTTTAGTAAGCCCTTCATGTTGCCATGACCCTCCTAATACTCCCATGCATTTTTCTTGCCTTGGTTGTGGTAATCATAGGATCTAGATAACCTTATTGACACCTTGATGTTGTGGGATATATAAACTCACATATTTCATTTTCATCATTACACAGCCTCTACTCATATTCACACATCCATTACATATTTAAGTGGTCACCTTAACATGTTTTATGTATGTTCAAACATTTTCTTGTGTTTTAAAGAGTCTCGTGAAATAAAAACCCTGCCTCGACAACTTTAGCATCCATCCCCTTTTTTAAGCATGTTCATATCATCTCCATGCACATTATTTGTCATCTTATTGCATTTGTGTCACATATTTTCATGTCAAAATATCATCTTTGCATGTTTGCATGTTTATTCCATGTTTATCTTTGTATGTGCTATATTTTGTTCATGATATCTCCATTAAAATGCTTGCTTATTTCTTACAAAACCAATTTTTAGAAACATCCCTAAGTTAACTTCATGTTACCTTCAATAGGTGAAGAGCAGCATGGATTTAATGTTTTCATCAAATTGGTCTCCCAATCTTAGGGGCAAATTGACATTTTAGCTCTGGATTCATGGTAAAATAAGTTCATTTTTCAAAAAAAAAAAAAGAAAAGAAATCCTTTTTAGTATTAATCCTTGATCTTGATTCTTATGTTTCCTTTGTGACAACGTCAACGGGTTGTTTCATCATCCGAAACTACTTTGAGATTGTGGAATGAACTTGTGAAGGCCGTGTTACTTTCTGTTGTGTGAGCCTCTCTTCAAAAAATTGGAATATCGAATAATCCCTCAATTTTTACTCTGGCAACACTATAATCCAAACTTGAAAAATCATTTTCAAACCATAAAATATTTCCTTTGATTTTTCTAATATTTTTCCATTAAAAGGCATCGAATTACCTTTCTAATGGTGCCTTATTTGCCTTCGGATCATCCCAAATGAAAGACTTATGATTTTTTGAACCTTTGCTATCTAAAACCACTAGAGCCAACATAAATATTCTGTTTGGGCCATCACAACCCACTAGATGATTTTTACAAAATTTCAAAATATTTTTCCCAAAAAATTCACAAAATTCCCTTTCTAAAAGGTATTATTTATGATCTAACGATCCTGGATAAGCTTGGAATGATTTTTTGAAATCCATCATGCCCTTTTAATTGTACATGCTGCAAGTGCTGAGATGAACCTAACTTCAAAAATTAATTCCACCTAGAAAGTGTTTCTCTAGAATTTTTGAAATATTTTTATATTAAACCCTGTTGAGCTACCTTTCCAACGGTACCCCATTTACCATCTGAAGTCTTCGAAAACGGAGATAACATGATGCTATCCCCTATTTTCAACCTAATTTTTGAATCTCTTTTTATTGAGACGTTCGGATGTCTCAAAATACACCCATTCAGTCTCCCTAACAACATAACCCTTTTTGACTCAGATCAAGATTAAGATACAAAAAATAATATTTCATATTAAAATTTTCGCTAGTGGAGATACTCCAATTTCATTACTAAAAGTGCATCCTCTAACTCTGTTTTTAAATTTTTTCCTTGTTTTTAAATGTTTTCCTAACTTTGGGGATACTCTAACCCCATTTTTAATTTTCTCTTTGTTTCTAAATATTTTCCTAACTTTGGGGATACTCCAACCCCATTACTCAAAGGGGATACTCCAACCTTATTTTTTTCATTAAAATTCAAATTTTCACTTTAATCTTAACTATTTTCATAACTCTATTTTAGGGGATACTCCAACCCCATTGCACCGAAGGGATACTCTAACCTTGCTTTTACCTTAAAAATTTAAAATTTTCTCTTCTTCAGATGCCTCAAACTGTTTTGATAAAAACTGTCATTATTTTTGAAATTACCATCGAATCTAGACTAGTCTCTAAAATTGTCATCCTAGTTATTCTTCAATGATTGAAGATAATTATGAGATACATTTTAAGCATCTATATCTTTTTATGTTCTTTTGTTTGTCTTTGCTTGTTTATGATATTACTATATTTCTCATTTTTTGCTTCATTAAGTTGTTTCCTTTTGTAGTGTTATTGTGCATTCATATTTGAAATTTGTTTTCTAATGAAATTTACGAGGTGGTGTTTCATGTTAGTATCTCTCTAGTGCCTAATATGAAACATCCAATTTTTAAAATCTAATCCAAACATCATTTTCATAAAAAAATCCCTATGTTCCTTACATCTCTGAGGCGCATAAGTGATCTAATTTTCTTTAATAAAAAAACCATAGATTTACATTTTCCAAAACTCCATGCATTAAAGAGGATTATATCTAAATAAAGACCAAATGGAATCGATTTAACTGAGACCAAAGTGAGATATAATTAGTAGGTATCGATTTTAGGCATCGTAGGGATGCTAGTCCTTCCCTGTGTATAACCAACTCTTGAGCTTGACCAATCAATCTTTGGACTTCGTAGACCTTAAAATCAGTGTTTTACGTTTCGTAACTCGTAATATTATTTTCAATAGGCTTTCGGTCTTGCCTAGCCTAAAATGATTGATAGCTACTCCAAGTTTATGGCTACTTCGTGGTGGCCATCTAAGTCTAGTTGAATGAGCGACCGGTCCGATGGTCCCTATCCCCTTTATATCATCACGCCTAATCCAAATCCCAATCCCAATCAACGGATAGCTCAAAGGCTCAACCACAACCAACCATCATTTATTTTTAAGTCGAGCATGCTATACTCTTTGGATCGTCTGAAGTTTTAAAGGCCGGGCACATGGCAACAACCAACACTATTGAAGTGAGTGAATCTGGTGTACTATTTCACCATATTGAGAATATTTTTTCTTTGCATATTTCGATCAATCATCAACTGTTAAAGAATTATATTGAGCTAGTGGAGGGACCAATTAGACATATATATTGAGACTCCAATAATCTATGTATTAATTATTTCATCTTAAATAATTAATCACATAATTATTAATCTAAAAGTCATACCACCAAAAACCTGAGATTGCACTCCAAAGTATATACGATATTACATAAGCTTTATAAAATAGCCTCTTACTTCAATGAGCATCTCATTTGTGTAAACTATCATATGATATTCGTGATTAACTTAAGGTTAAAAGTCCATTTCCCTACTTGATCACCTTATCATAAAGTTCCATTATACTTTCGATGTGAAAATGATTGTCCACCACATGTGAACAACTTATCATTTAGCATACAAATGATCGAGGCATCATCTATTTTCACTATACCTATAATGCCCTTTAAGAGGATAACCTTAACTCTTTAAGTGAACTATGATTTCATATCTATAAGTAAAGCTCTCATTAAGTATAAGTCACATGCCCAATGAACCGATCTATTAGCTTAATACTTTGAGACATTTTACCCTTTGGAATGTCAAAGCATACAGGTTATAGACATGGAGTCAATTACTTACTCAGGTTTAAGGTAATCACATAATTAATGTCAAAAGTGTATTAATCCATGTAAATGGACTTATTAATGGATTAATTGCACCATGGTCTAGTCTAATATATCACCACCTCTAGGTAATATAGCTACATCTCTACTTCAGAGTTAAAATTCTCCAGATGACCAAGACAAGCCATCTTCCCAATTGGATTTAGATGACATAATATTTTTAGCATGAGTTAATTGCTCACATTAACCCTATAGACTACGGACTATCAATTTAGTTGTTTTCTTGCATATAAAATCAATTATATGCAATATTCTAATGATATAAACATAATATTCAATAGGCCATAGTTGCTTAAATTTGCTCTAACACATAGATCTAGTGAGGACAAAAAAGTAATGATATAGTGAAAACTCGAATATATATAAATAATCAGTTCGAATTAATGAAATATATCAAAATGTCAATATTGTGCATCCTAATAAGGAAAACTAGTTTACATTACTAAATCAGAAAAAGAATAGATATTGTTATGAGAATCTTTGTCCATCTTATTTGATGTGGTCGAAAAAGAATGGATATTATTAAGAGAATCCTTGTTCATCACATTTAAGTGACGAACTTTGATTTTAAGTAAAATGGTGGGAAAAAAAGCTTTCTTTTGCAAAGCTAAGGCATAAGTATCATGTATCCAAAGAGAAAAGCGTGTTTACATTGCCTAATCATAAAGAAAAATTGTATATTATTACAAGAATCCTTGTTCTTCTTATTTGGGTGATGAACTTTGTTTCTAAGTAAACAATGATGGAAAGAAAAGCTTTTACTACAAATCTAAAGCACCATCTCATGTATCCTATAAGGGGAACGTGTTTACATTGCCCAGTCATAAAAAAAAGAATATTATTACGACAATCCTTGTTCATCTCATTTGAGTGATAAACTTTATTTCTAAAGAAAATGGTAGAAAGAAAAGCTTTTCTTGGGAAACCAAAGCATTAATATCATGCATCCCAATAAAGAGAATGTGTTCATATGCCTAACCATGAAAAAAATGATATTTTTATCAAAAACCTTGTTTGTCTCATTTGAGTGACAAACTTTGATTCTAAAGAAAATGGTGGAAAGAAAAGCTTTTTTTGCAGAACCAAAGCATAAATATCATGTATCCAATTAAGGAGAATTAATTTACGTTGCCAAATCAAAAATAGAATGGATATTATTATGAGAATCTTTGTTTATTTCATTTGAGTAATGGAAAAAAAGAATATATACTATTATGAAAACTTTGATTCTAAGGAAAATTATGGAAAAAAAAAATTTTCCTACGAAACTAAAGCATCAATACGTGTATCCTAAAAAAGAGAATGTGTTTATGGTGCCCAATAATGAAAAGAATGGATATTATTATAGGAATCCTTGTTCATCTCATTTGAGGGATTAACTTTGATTTTAAATAAAATGGTGGAAAGAAAATCTTTCTTGTGATGCAAAAGTGTCAATGTCTTATATCCTAATGAGAAGAATATGATTACATTACCCAATCATAAAAAGAATGGATATTATTATAAGAATCCACGTTTGTCTAATTTAAGTGGTGAACTTTAACTCTAAGGAAAATGGTGGAAAGAAAATCTTTTCTTATGAATCCAAAGCATTAATATCAAAGATCCTAATAAGGAAATGTGTTTACATTGCCTAATCACAAAATCCTTGTTTATCTTATTTGAGTGACGAACCTTAATTTTAAGGAAAAAAGTGGAAAAGAAAGCTTTTCTTATGAAGCCAAGCATTAATATCGGGTATTCAAATAAGGAGAATATATTTACATTGTCAAACATGAAAAAAATGGAGTCATAGGTATCCCACTTTATCTCATTTGGGTGATGAAGTTTGATTCTTAAGAAAACAGTGGAAAAAAGCTTTTCATGTGAATCTCCAGCATCAATATTGTGAAGCCAAATGAGGAGAATATGTTTACATTGCCCAAACAAAAAAAGAATGGATATTGTCATAAGTATCCTTATTCGTCTCATTTCAGTGATGAATACTGATTCTAAAGGAAAAAGTACATAGAAAAACTATTTTTTGGGAAAGCAAAGATCAATATCATGTATCCAAAGGATGAGAACGTGTTTATAGTGCCTAATCATGACAATAATGGATATTATTATGAGAACCCTTGTTCATTTTATTTGAGCGACAAACTTTGATTCTAGGGAAAATGGTGGAAAGAAAAGCTTTCGTTTTGAATCCAAAGCATTTATATCATGAAGCCAAATGAAGAGAATGTGTTTGCATTGCCCAAAATGAAAAGAATGGATAATGTCATGAGTATCCTTTTTTGTTTCATTTTAGTGATGAACTTAGATTCTAAGGGAAATGGTGCACAAAAAAACTATTCTTGGGAAACCAAAGCATCAATATCTTGTGTCCCAAGGACGAGAACATGTTTAAGGTGCCCAATCACAATAAAAATGGCTATTATTATGAAACCCTTGTTCATTTGATTTGAGTGATGAACTTTGATTATAAGGAAATGATAGAAAGAAAAACTTTTCTTGCAAATCCAAAGCATGAATATCGCTTATACAAATAATGAGAATGTGTTTACAATACCCAATCATGAAATGAATGGTTATTGTCACCAATATCCTTGTTCATGTAATATGGGTGATAAACTTTCATTCTAAAGAAAATAGCGGGAAGAAAAGCATTTCTAACAAAACCATAGCATTAATATCATGTATTCAAATGAGAACTAATTTATGATGCCTAATTAGAAAAAATTCATATATTTATATGAATCTTAGTTCATCTCATTTAAGTAGTGGAAAAAGAATGAATATTTTTATGAGAACTTTGATTCTAAGGAAAATGGTGTAATCAAAAGCTTTTCTTGCAAAACAAAAGCATCAATATGATGTATCCCAATGAGAAGAATGTGCTCATGGAGCCTAATAATGAAAAGAATGGATATTAATATGAAATCCTTCTTCATCTTATTTAAGGGATGAACTTTGATTTTTAAGTAAAATGAATGAAGGAAAAGCTTTTCTTATGAAACCATAATGTCAATATCACATATCAAAATGACAAGAATGTGTTTCCATTACACAAACACGAAAAAAATGGATATTGTCACAAGTATCCTTGTTCATCTCATTTGGGTGACAAACATTGATTCTAAGGAAAATAGTGGAAAAAAACTTTTCTTGCAAAATCAAAGCTTTAATATCATGTATCCCTAAGAAAAGATTTACGTTGCCCAAATCCAAACGGTAATTGGTATTATTATGAGAATCCTTGTGCATCTCATTTAAATGACGAACTTTGATTCTTAGGAAAATGATGAAAAACAGCTTTTTTATGTAACCAAAGCATCAATATCATGTATCCCAATGAAGAGAACATGTTTACATTGCCCAATCATAAAAGAAGTTGATATTACTATTAGAATCTTGTTTATCTCATTTGAGTGTCGAACTTTGATTCTAAGAAAAATAGAAGAAATAAAAGTGTTTCTTCCAATTCTAAAGCATCAATATCACATATCCAAAAGACAAGAATATGTTTACATTTAAACATGAAAAAAATAGATATTGTCATAAGTAGTTTTGTTTGTCTCATTTCGGTGATGAACTTTAATTGTAAGGAAAATAATGGAAAGAAAAGCTTTTCTTGCAAATCCAAGGCATCAATATCATATATCCCAATAAGAAGAACTAGTTTACAATGCCCATTTAGAAAACAGAAGGATACTATTACGAGAATATTTATTCATCTCATTTGATTAGTGGATAAAAATGGATATTATTATAAGAACTTTGATTCTAACGAAAACAGTGGAAAAAAAACTTTTCTTGGAATATCGAAGCATGATTATCATGTATCCCAATGTGATCAACTTGTCTATGTTGCCTAATCAAAACAAGAATGGATATTATTACGACAATCCTTGTTCATGTCATCTAAGTAATAAATTTTGATTCTAAGGAAAATGCTAAAAAAAAAAGCTTTCCTTCAAGACCAAAGTATCAATATCGTGTATCTTAATGGGAAGAACGTTTTTGGGGTGCCCGCTCATGAAAAGAGTGTAGCACTACAAGAATCCTTGTTCATCTCATTTGAGGGATTAACTTCGATTATAAGAAAAATGAAGGAAAGAAAGCTTTTCTTGTGAAACAAAAGTGTCAATATCATGCATCTCAACATGAAAAACATGTTTACATTGCCAATCATGAAAGGAATAGATATTATTATGAGAATACTTGTTCTCTCATTTGAGTGATGAACCTTGATTCTAAGAAAAATGGTGGAACAAAAAGTTTTTTTTTGTGAATACAAAACATCAGTATCATGTATCCTAATGAGGAGAACGTGTTTGCATTGCCAAATCACAAAAATAATGGATATTATTACGAGAATCATTGTCCATCTTATTTGAGTGACCAACTTTGTTTTTAAGTAAAATGATGGAAAAAAAAGCTTTTCTTGCAAAACTAAAGCATCAATATTATGTATCCAATGAGGACAACTTGTTTACATTGCCTAATCACAAAGTGAACAGATATTGTCATGAGCATCCTTGTTCATCTCTTTTAGGTGATGAACTTTGATTCTTAGAAAAATAGTGGAAAGAAAAGCATTTTTTTTGCAAAATTAGAGCTTTAATATCATGTGTCCCAATGAAGAGAACTAGTTTATAATTGCCCAATCAAAGAAAGAATGGATATTATTATGAAAGTCTTTTTTCATCTCATTTTATTGGTGAAGAAAGAATGAATATATATTATTGCGAGATTATATGATCGCGAGAACTTTGATTCTAAGGAAAACAGTGGAAAGAAAAGCTTTTCTTGTAAACTCTTTTACATTGCCCAATTAGAAAATGAATGGATATTATTACGAGAATCTTTGCTCGTTTCATTTGAGTGACAACATTGATTCTAAGGAAACTAGTGCAAAGAAAAGCTTTTCTGGTGAAGTCAATGAATCAATATCATATATCCCAATGAGAAGAATGTGTTCATGGTTCCTAATCATGAAAAAAATGGTTATCATTATAAGAATTGCTGATTGTCTTATTTGAGTGATGAACTTTAATTCTATGTAAAAGGGAGGAAATAAAAGCTTTTCTTGTGAAGCTAAGGCGTGAACATCGTGTATCCCAATGAGCAAAACATGTTTACATTGCCCAATTATAAAATGAACGAATATTATTATGAGAATCTTTGTCCATCCTACTTGAGTATTGAACTTTGATTCTAAGGAAAATAGTGGAAAGAAAAGCTTTTCATATAAAACTAAAGCATCAATATCATGTATCCTAATGAGGAGAACTAGTTTACATTATCTAATTAAAAAAATAAATATTATTGTGAGATACCTTGTTCGCCTCATTTAAGTGATGAACTTTGATTCTAAGAAAAATGGTGGAAAAAAACAAGCATTTCTTCTGTAACTAAAGCATCAATATCATGTATCCCAATGAGAGGAAATCATCTATATTTCCCAATCACAAAAAGAGTGGATATTACACAAACATGAAAAGGATGGATAGTCATGAGTCTCTTTGTTTATCTCATTTGGATGATGAACTTTAATTCTAAGGAAAACTATGGAAAAAAAAAGCTTTTTCTTGCGAAGCCAAAGCATTAATATCATGTATGTTAATAAGGAGACATTTTATGTTACCCTATCAGAAAAAGAAACGATATTATTACGAGAATCATTGTTCATCTCATTTGAGTGATGAATGTTGAAAAATAGTTGAAAAAAAAGCTTTTCTTGAAAAATCAAAGCATAAATAATGTGTATCCCAATTAGGGGAACTCATTTACATTTCCTTATCCCAAAAAAGGTGCATGTCATTATGAGAAACCTTGTTCATCTCATTTGAGTGATAAACTGTGTTTCTAAAAAATAATGGAAAAATAGCATTTCTTGGTAATTTAAAGCCCTAATATCATGTATCTTGACAAGGAAAATGTGTTTGCATTGCCCAATTGCAAAAGGAATGGGTGTTACTACGTGAATCCTTGTTCATCTTATTTGATTAGTAGAAAAAAAATAGGCATTCTTATAGGAACTTTGAGTCTAAGGAAAATGGTGAACAGAAAAGCTTTTCTTGTGAAACCAAAGCATCAATATCATGTATCCCAATGAGGTCTACTAGTTTACATTGCCTAATTAGAAAAAAAATGGATATTAATATGAGAATCCTTGTCTATCTCATCTGAGTAATGAATTTTGATTCTAAGGAAATTACTACAAAGAAAAGCTTTTCTTGCAAAACAAAAAAATCTATATCATGTATCCCAATAAGGAGAATGTATTCATATTGCCTAATCATAAAAAAAGAAAAAGTTATCATTACAAGAATCATTTGTTTGTCTCATTTAAGAGATGAACTTTAATTTTAAGTAAATGGTGAAAAAAAAGCTTTTCTTGTGAAACCAAGATGTTAATATTATGTATCCAAACAAGGAGAATATGTTTACTATAAGAATCCTTGTTCATTTCATTTGAGTGATAAACTTTGGCTCCAAGGAAAATGGTGGAAATAAAAGGCTTTTTTTACACATCCAAAGCATCGATATCGCATGTCCAAATAAGGATAAACATGTTTATAGTGACCAAACATGAAAAAAATGGATATTGTTTGACTATCCTTTATCATCTCATTTGAGTGATAAACATTATTCTAATGAAAATGGTGGAAATAAAATCTTTTCTGGTGAGACCAACATTAATATCATGTATCCCAATGAGGATAGCTACTTTACGTTGCCCAATCAGAAAAATAATAGATATTATCACAAGAATCCTTGTTCGTCCGATTTGAGTGATGATCTTTAATTCTAAGGAAAATGGTGGAAAGAAAAGCTTTTCTTTCAAGTGCAAAGCATCAATATTGCATATTCAAATGACAAGAATATGTTTACATTACCCAAACACGAAAAGAATGGATATTGTTGTGAGTATCCTTGCTTGTCTCAATTGGGTTAAAACATTGATTCTAAGGAAAATGGTGGAAAGAAAAGCTTTTCTTGTGAAACCAAAACATGCTTATCATGTTTCCTAATAAGGATAACGAGTTTACATTGCCCAATCAGAAAAAATGGATATTATTACAAGAATCTTTTTTTATCTCATTTGATTAATGGAAAAAGAGTGGATATTATTGTGAGAACTTTGATTCTAAGAAAAATAATGGAAAGAAAAACTTTTCTTATGAAACCAAAGCATCAATATCATGTATCCCAATAAGGTCAATGAGTTTACATTGCCCAATCACAAAAAGAATGGATATTATTACAAGAATCCTTACTCATCTCATTTGAGTGATGAACTTTGATTCTAAGGAAAATGGTGTAAAGAAAAGTTTTTCTGGTGAAACCAAAGAATTAATATCGTGTACCCCAATGAGGAGAATGTTTTTAGGTGTCTAATCATGAAAAGAATGGATATCAATACAAATATCCTTGTTTGTCTCATTTGAGTGATGAACTTTGACTCTAAGTAAGATAGTGGAAAGAAAAGTTTTTCTTACGAAACCAAGGCATTAATATCGTGTATCCTAATAGAGAGAACATGTTTACATTACCCACCCATAAAAAGAATCGATATTATTATGAGTATCCACGTACATCTTATTTGAGTGATGAACTTTGATTCCAAGGAAAATGGTGGAAAGAAAAGCTTTTCTTATGAATCCAAAGCATAAATATCATGTATCCTAATGAGAAAAACATATTTACATTGCCTAATCATAAAAAGAATGGATATTATTATGAGACTCCTTGTTTGTATCATTTGAGTGATGAGCTTTGATTCAAAGGAAAACGGTGGAAAGAAAAGCTTTTCTTACAAATCCCAAGCATTAATATTGTGTATCTCAATGAGGAGAACATGTTTACATTGCACATTCATGAAAAGAGTGGATATTATCATGAGAATTCTTGTTTGTCTTATTTGGGTGACAAACTTTGATTCCATGGAAAATGGTGGGAAGTAGAGCTTTTCCTGTGAATCCAAAGCATCAATATTGGATATTCAACTAAGGAGAATGTTTTTACATTGCCCAAACATGAAAAAAATGGATATTGTCATGAGTATCCTTATTCCTCTCATATGGGTGATGAACTTTGATTCTAAGGAAATGGAGGAAAAATTGATCACATGTGTAGCATAATTTTAAAAAAATTTTAATCAAATCATACTAATTCGTGTTGTTATATACAATGAAACCATTTAACTTAGTTATTTAAGTTGTCGACCTAAAGTTGCTATCTAAGAATTCTTAGAACCGTGCGAAAGTTTCAACTAGTTAGCCTTCTCCATTATTCTCCAATTTAGGGATGGTAGAGTGCTGGGCACCTTTTGTCTCAATCAAGATTCATATGGCTTGATTCTCCTTAATGACCACCTTGTGCCATCAGGTTAAAATCATAAGAATTGTGATCAGAAACTCCCAGATGTGGCTCCAAGGTCTAAAAAATAACTGTAGGCATAAGCCTCATATTTTTATCAGGTAATAACATAGCCTTAGTTTTAATTTTTACTTAAAATGATTATTTTCTTAATTCCATAAAACCCATATGTGGTGCCAACCCTAGTATGGATGCCCATTATAATTTGCCCTAAACCTTAGTGTCCATAAACAATATTTTGGACCAAATTTATGTTATGAAATTTAGCCTCTTTAATCTGAATACTAATTAATTCCGAATAAAGTTAATTTTATTTAGCCTAATAATTTTCCATAACTTTAATTCTAATTCAAAATAAAATCATGGCAATTTTATTTAAATAGAATAATTACGTACTAATTATTAAAATAAAATTAACTATAATAAAATGATTAGTTTAATCATAAATTAAAATAAATAAATAAAATAAAATTTTTAATTTATTTAGAATGTTATCCATCTTTAATTTATAAATAAATAGTTAAACAAGTCTTAATAGATATTAAATTAATTATATAAATAATTAATTTCTCACATCTATTTAATTTAAATTAATTCTTATATTTATCAAAAGATAAATATAATTAATTTGAATCGCTAATTCTTGTCTAAATAAATATTTAATCAAATTAAATATATATTCTAAATAAATAATACCAAAAAAATCATTTTAATATATTTATTAAAGAAAATGCCCACACTCTAGAAGTGAGTGAATCCAATGTACCACTTCACCATATTGAGAATCTTCTGTCTCTGGATATTCCGATCAATAACCAATAGTTAAGGAATTATATTGAGCTAGTGAAGGGACCAATTGGACATATATAATTTGGCTCCAATAATCTATCTATTAATTATTCTGTCCCGAATAATTAATCATGTAATTACTAATCTCAAAGTCATACCACTAAAGACCTAAGACTGCATTCCCAATTATATACCGTATTACATAAGTTTTATAAATAACCTTTTAGTCCAATGGCCCTATCATTTGTGTAATACCCTTATATGATATCATTGATCAACTTAGGGTTAAAAGTACATTTTACCTACTTAATCACCTTATCTTAAAGTTCCATTATACTTTCTTTGTGAAAGTGATTATTCACCATATATAAACAATTTATCATTTGACATACAAATAACTAAGACCTTATTAATTTTCACTATATTGTATAATACCTTTTAAGAAGATAACCTTCACTATTTCTTAGAGCTATGATTCCATATCTATAAGTAAAGCTCTCATAGAATATTAGTCATATGCCTAACAAAACCAGTCTAGTAGCTTGCTAGTTTGGGATGCTTGAGCTTTTGGAACTTTAAAGCATACAAGTTATACAAATGGAGTTAGTTACTTACTTAGGATTATGGTAATTACCCAATGAACATTAAAAGTGAATTAATCCATGTAAACAGACTTATTAATGGACTAATTGCACTTTGGTCTAGTCCAATATATCTCCACCTCTAGGTAATATATCTGTCTTTACTTAGGAATCAAATCACTCTAGATGACTAAGAGAAGCCACCTCTCTAATTGGATTTAGATGACATAATAGTCTTAACATGAGTTAATTGCTCACATTAACCCCATAACTATGGATTATCGATCAAGACTACTCACTTTAAAATATTGTCTTCCTGCATATAAAGTCCATTATATGCAACATTCTGATGGTATAACCTCAAGTAGTTAATTAGCCATTTTTGCTTACATTTACTTTAGCATGTAAATCTAAACGAGGATAAAATATCAAAGATATAATGTAAATAATACATCAAAATGAAATACATCAAATATCTATGTTAATAATCAGTTTAAATTAATGATATACATTAAAATGTCTTTCATCCTTAGGGCATCCCTAATAGGAAAATGGTGGAAACAAAAGTTTTTCTTGCAAAAACAAAGCATCAATATCATGTATCCTAATAAGGAGAACTAGTTTTCATTGCCCAATTAGGAAAAAATGGATATTATGATGAGAATACTTGTCTCATCTAAGTGATGAACTATGATTCTAAGGAAAATGGTAGAAAGAAAAGTTTTTCTTGTGAAACTAAAGCATTAATATCATGTATCATATTGAGGGGAACGCATTTAAATTGCTCAACCACGAAAAGAGTGGATATTACTATGAGAATCCATGTTCGTCTCATTTGAGTAACGAAATTTGTTTCTAAGGAAAATGGTGGAAAGGTAAACTTTTCATATGAATCCAAAGCATCAATGTCATGTATCCCAATAAGAAGCATGTTTACATTGCCCAATAAAAAAAATGTACATTATTGGAAGAATCCTTGTTTGCCTCACTTGAGTAGTGAGAAAAGAATGCATATTATTACAAGAACTTTGATTTTAAGGAAAATGGTAAAAAGAAAAGCTTTTCTTGCAAAGCCAAAGCATTAATATCATGTATCCGAATGTGGTGAACTAGTTTACATTGCCTAATTAAAAATAATGGATATTGTCACGAGTATCCTTGTTTGTCTCATTTGACAGACGAATTTTGATTCTATGAAAAATAGTGGAAAGAAACACTTTTCTTGCGAAATCAAAGCATAGACATTATGTATCCAAATGAAGAAAATGTTTTTATGCTGGCCAATCATAAAAGTAAAGGATATTATTATGAGAATCCTTGTTCATCTTTTTTAAGTGTCAAAGTTTGATTTTAAGGAAAATAGTACAAAAAAAGCTTTTTTTGTGAACCTAAAGAATTAATATCGTGTATCTTAATAAGGATAACATGTTTATATTTCCCAATCATGAAAAGAATGGATATTGATACAAGAATCCTTGTTTGTGTCATTTAAAGGATTAATTTTGATTCTAAGAATGTGTTTACTTACCTAATGACAAAAAGAATGGATATTATTGTGAGAATCCACATTTATCTTATGTCAATTATGAACTTTGCTTCAAGGAAAATGATTGAAAGAATAGCTTTTCTTATGAATCCAAAGCATAAATATCATGTCTCTAAACGAAGAGAAAGTGCTTACATTGCCTGTTAGCTATACTAGCTTTAAATTAATATCGGTTTAGATATAGCCAAAACTTAAGCTTAATTAGCTTGTGTTTAAATATTTTCAAGTTATTATTTTTCCATGAATAATTTAAAATGCTTTGAAATATACTAGAATGTGTTTTAACTTATTTAAGTACTTAAAACTATGGCTTTAATGCATGCTTTTGTATAAAATATTTTTTAGATAAGTTTATAAGTTTTAAAGTCATGAAAAACACCTTAAAGATGAATTTTATATAAATGTATCAATACCTTAAATGTTTGTTTCAATACAATGCTTGGCAGTAGATAAATAACCTTAAAATGTCAAAATCACAATTCATGTATCAATACATCACTACTTATGTACTGCTACATCCTGAAAGGTATTGATATGTTCTAAAATGTATCGATACAATGGGTTGTAACTATTATATTTAGTACAAATAAAGGTAAAGTATCAATACACAATGTAATGTATCAATACAATCTAAAGAGTATGAACGAGAATCACTTCAATGAAGCTCCAATAGCTATTTTAGCCTGCAACGGCCATATTCATGATCAAAGCTATAAATAAGCCTTTCCAACACCTACAACAACAGGGTGAACCAAGAGATTAGGCTTAGAGTTATATTTTTTATCTCTTTCATATTTCTAAGTAGTTATTGTATATAGGATTAATTCTTCCTATCCATTCTTGTATTTTGTGTAATTCTATCTTTAGAATTGTCATCCTTATGCCCAAACTCTTGTAAACACCAACCTTTTGAGGTTTTATTCTTTTACACAGAAAATCCTTATAAAGAATAGAGGTTCCTGCATAGCCATTGAAAAGTAGAGAAATAGTTCTATCTTAACCATAAAAGATAGAAAGGGTAAAGGTTTTATCTTACCCTTAACAAAAAAATAGGGAGTGGTAAAGGTTATACCTTAGCCTTGAAAGGTAAAACAATTCAAGTTAGTGAATTGTGAAAATCTAAAGCAAGTAAGGTTGAGGTAACGGACATAGCCAATTGAGGTTGAACCTCTCTAAATCATTAAGTTTGCTTCTACTTTCTTTACTCTTTAATTGCTTTTTTGTTCACTAACATACAACTTTAATTTGGTTATTTGAATTTTTCAATTTATACTTCAAAGTTTCAATTTGCCAAAAGATTTTAGAAATCAAATAACTACCTTTTAATTGCTTATTATTTGTTCACTCACATATAACTCTAATTTGGTCATTTAAAATTTCTAATTTATACTTCAAAGTTTTAATTTGCTAAAAGTTTTTAGAAATCAATTCATTACCTTTTTGATTTTATTCGCCACTAAAAGTTTAATGATTGGTATCAAAGCTTGGTCTCATTTTTTAAGATTGAACTGCCTCGAGCAAAGATCTACAAAATACCAAGGAATTTAAAAGTGGTTATATGGAATTCATGTGCCAAGAAGGACATTCCATTACAAGTCCTCTACTTCAAAGTGGTTAAAATTATTTCCATTGGAAAACAAGAATCAAGTTCTTTATTCATGATTATGGTGTTTGGAGAATCATCATAAATGGTCTTTTAGAAGTACCTGAAGAGAAGAAAAATAGGATGAAAATGATACAAGGAACTCTCTTTTCATTTTTAAGGCCATTCAAATTCTCCTTTATGCGTAAGTCAAAGTAATTATGATAAAGTTTCCCAATATGGAAATGCCAAAGAATTGTTGGAAAAATTAGAGAAACTTTATAGAAAAAAGAAGGAAAAAGAAGTTAAAAAGAAGCCTTATGAAAATCTCTCCTTAAATCTAAATGTCTCTTGCTTTATGGCTTTTGAAAAGCCCAAGGTATCGTCTAACAGTGGCTATTCAAATTCATTTTTTTTTTGATGAATTACAAAATGCTTATGATGAGCTTGCTATGGAATTTGAGCAATGTGTTTAAGACACAAGAAAATGATGTCAAATTTAAAGGGTGAAAATAATTTTTTAATTAAAAACAATGGATGAATTGGAAAGCCTTAATGAAAAATTGAAAATGAATTTTGAGGCTTGCCAAAACAAAATTGAAATTTATGAAAAAAAGAAACTTGTTTTGAAAAAGGAGCTTGAAAGGTCAAAAAATGAAAAATATATTAGTTTTGAAAAATCCTTTTCAAGTTAGTATGACCAAGTGCACACATTGCAATTATCATGGTCATACCTCACATACTTGTTCTATCAGGAAAAAGATTTAATATGAAGTTAGGCAATTATGGGTACCGAAAGGTATAAGGAACTTAGTAACTATCTCTTAAGGGAGGAACTTAGTAACTATCTCTTAAGGGCTCAAAGCAATTTGGGTAACAAAAAACAAGTGAAAGTCTCTTGTAGGTACTTTTGAGCAAGACATAGTAAAGCAATACAAATGGATGCTCTAAACATACAAGGAAGTGTGATAGGTAACTTGTAAGCCTTAAGCTTGTTTTTGTTATTTATGGTTAGCTATTCATGATATATATGTCTGTTTATTTTGCTTTATTAAAAAATTATTTTTATAATTTTATTTTGATGCAAAATGATTTTAATGAAAATATATATCTTGCATCTTGAATATGTATGAGATTATTAGAAAATGCATTTGAAGATTATGTGCTTAATTATGTATGCATTTGACATTTAAGTGCTTAATGATGATATGCTTAATTGATTCATGAAATGATGATATCAAGCATAAACTCAACCATGATTTTATAAAAAGTTTATTTTAATGTTTTCATGTTCTTGAGTATTAAACAAGCTTTATTGGATAAGTAAATTATATGCATATCCTTAGAGGGAGCATATAAAGCTTGCATATATTATTTTATGCCATAAAACATGCTTCTAGCATGTTCTTAAGACTTTTTGATGCTTTATATTTAATTTTACCTTTTTGAGGCTTAAGATATTTGATCATGTTGTTTACTCATATTTTATGGCTTCAATAAGTTTGGAATACAACGAACATGTTTATAAACTTCTACATACATAGTTTTAATGAAAATTTCCTATTTCAATACTTTTAGTTGCATATTGCTTAAAATTAAACTTGCCTTATGTGACCAAATATGCGAAATCATTCAAACTTGATTTTAGAAGTAGTTTTAATTCAAACTTTTGATCATTCAAATGAGTTTTAAATGTTTAAAATCAAAAGTTTGAATTAGAACATCAAATCTTGGTTTTGGAAGGCAAAATTGCATGTTTTTCTAAGCATTTTTTGAAAAAACTTAAAACATGTATCATACCTTGAGCATTTTATTGATACATGAATAAAAACCTAGAAAACCCAGATTGTACTAATACAACACCGTTTGCATCGATACATACCCACCCTATATCATACATGTAGTGCATTTTGGCCAATTTTTTATTGTTTTGATTCTAAAATGCAGAATTGGTCTCTTTTAATGGGTTTTCACTTAAAATGCTTCATTTTTATGATTCCTAAACCTTAAAAGAACATCATTTCATAGCTCATCTCATGCTTGAACATCATATTTGATTAATTGATGAGTGCTTCACAAATCAACTACATGACTTATATGATTATATGCTCATTTTGCCTCACGACGCTCAAAAATACAAATTTTCTATGCATCATTTTTTTATGCCTTAATAAACATATTTTCCTACACAATCACAAATAGGTATGATATATGCTTAATAACTTTCATTTATTAACATTTGGTATCATTTGTGTTAAAATCTTATTAAGCTCATTGAACATTTTTTGGGAAAATCTCATGAATTTATTGAATATTTTCTTTTATAGATATATATGATAATTGAAACTTGGTACTACTAAAGCTCATTTTTTGCTAAGAATTTTTCTTTTGCTTTGCAAGGTTCATGAAGGTAAAGGCAAATCTACAAAGATGAACACTTGTATGACAAAAGAAAGCTAACCAAGCATACTAATCTCATCTGAATCAAGCCTAAACCTTCAAAGGATTGCTCAACACTTAGATCATGAACTCAAAAGTCAAGGTGAGCATTTCAACAAAGGTTGGTAAGGTTGAACTAGTGCTTTTAAATCATTATCCCTTAGCACTAACTTTGTTGACATGCATGAGTTAATTATATACAATTCATATCCTTTTATGTAATGTATGCTTGAAATGATTGCTAAATATGACTCTTTGAACATGTCTTCGAGTTAAGTATTTTGATATCTTTTGTTTTGAAACTTTTTTTTTTAACAATTGATACACTAGGTCTTAATTATGTCTTAACTCATAAATCTTTATGCATGTTCATTAATTGAATTAGTGTTTAATGATCTTATTGATGTCTCATCAATGAGCAAATGATTTTCTAACCTATGGAAATTTGCTATGTTTTTTTTGAAAATTTCTTTAACTTTTCATATGGTTATTTGAATGATTGTAAGTAGTATGAATATGTACTAAAAATTCAAATATTGGTATCTATTATGCATCTAAACAACATATTGCATTAATAATTCTTAATATCCTTTATCAATTGGTTTGTCTTTAACATTTATAATCTCAAATATGCTTAAAAGTCTACATATGAATACATGAATAGTATGAACCACACATTAGAGCTTAAATGTGTATAGTTTTTCAAACAATTGGTATACATGCTCCTACATGATTCAAAATTAGGATAGCTCTTTGAAACATTGTTAGATTTAGCCCCTAGCTTCTCTACTTTTTTGATATTCCATAAAAGAGGTAATTTTAGGGGTAATTTGCTTGTGCTTTATTGATATATATGCTAGCAAATAGAAAGATTTAATATGTGCTTATCTTATTTATATCTCATGAAATCTTTAAACTTTGCGTTAGTGTTCTTATAGTTAAGTATTACCAAAAATGGCATTACCAAGTTTTTTAAAATTATTTTAATAAAATATTCAAAATTTTTAATAATGTCTTTATTTAGAGGAGTTTTATTGAAATTCTCTAAAAGATTAAGGGAGACGTTTACAAGTAGATCACCTTAAGTTTTGCTATATCAAAAAGAGGGAGATTGTTTGCAATATTAGCTTTGAGTTAATATTGGCTTTGATATAACTAAAACTTAAATTTAATTAGCTTGTGTGTAAATATTTTCAAGTTAGTATTTTTCCATGAATTATTTGAAAACACTTTGAAAAATACTAGAATGTGATTTACTTTTTTAAGCGCTCAAAAATATGTTTTTAATGCATACTTTGGTATAAAACATTTTTGGGATAAGTTTTACAAGTTTTAAAGTCATGAAAAAACCCTTAAACATGAATTTTATATAAATGTATCGACCTTCTAAGTGTTTATATCGATACAATGCTTTGTAGTAGCGAAATAACCTTAAAATGTAGAAACACTATTCATGTACCAATACATCACTATTTATGTATCGATAAATTCTAAAACATATCGACATAATGGGCTATAACAATCATATTTTGTATGAATAAAGGCAATGTATCAATACACAACATAATGTATCAATACAATCTGGCATGAATAAATAGGAATCACTCAAATGAAGCCTCTAATGGCTAGATTACTCCACCAAATATTCCCAATGGCCATATTTATGATCAATGCCATAAATAAGCCTCTCTAACACTTTAACAAGAGGATGAACCAAGAGATTAAGCTTAGAGTTATATTTTTCATTTCTGTCATATTTCTACGTAGTTTATTCTTCAATTCTTCCTATCCATTCTTGTATTCTTCGTAATTCTATCTTTAAAATTGTCATGCTTGTGCCTAAACTCTTGTAAACACCCACCTTCAGAGGTTTTTTTTTTTTTACACACAAAATCCTTATAAAGAAGGGAGGTTTCTACTTAGCCATTAAAAAGTAGAGAAAAGGTTCTATATTAGCAATAAAAGATAAAGAGGGTTGAGGTTCTATATTAGCCTTAAGAAAAAGATAAGGACTTGTAAAAGTTATACCTTAGCCTTGAGAAGTAAAATAACACAAGTTAGCAAGTTGGGGAAATCTAAGGCAAGTGAGGTCGAGGTAGGGGATGTAGGCAATTAAGCTCGAACGTCTCTAAATCATTGAGTTTGCTTTTCTTTTCCTTACTTTTTAATTGTTTAGTATTTGTTCACTTACATAGAACTCCAAATTTATTATTTGAATTTTTCAATTTATACTTTAAAGTTTTAATTTGCAAAATGTTTTTAAAAATCAATTTAACCCTCTTAATTTCATTCACCACTAAAAGGTCTAACATTTCCCAAACATGAAAAGAAAGGATATTGTTGTGAGAATCCTTGTTCATCTTATTTAGGTGATAAACATTGATTTTCAAGAAAATGATGGAAAGAAAAGCTTTTCTTGCAAAACCAAAGAATTAATATTGTGTATTCCAAAGAAGATAACTTGTTTACATTGCCCGATCATGAAAAGATTGGATATTATTGCAAGAATCCTTGTTCATTTCATTTGAGTGATGAACTTTGATTCTAAGGAAAATGGTGGAAAGAAAAGCTTTTCTTGCAATCCAAAGCATCAATATCGCGTATCCAAGTGATGAGAACTATTTACATTACCTAAATACAAAAAGAATGGATATTGTCATGAATATCCTTGTTTGTCTCATTTAGGGAACAAACTTTGATTCTAAGGAAAATGGCAAAAAAAAGCTTTTCATGCGAAACCAAAGCATCAATATCGTGTATCCCAATGAGGATAAAAAGTTTATAAATAGGGGTTTGATTTCTTCATTTAGAGGCTTTAGTAACTACCATGGAGAAAATAATAAGAAAGCATTGAAAATTCTTAATTTTTCAAGCTTTCAAGGTATTTTTTTTAAATTCTAATTTTTGTTAATTTCATCTTTGAATCTTCATAGGCCACATGGATAGTAGTCATGTGTTTTTAGAGCATTATACTTTTGGGGCCATTTTGTAATTTTAAAAGGTTTAAGGACTAATTTGCAAAATGAAAAAATTATTTTGTGACTATAGGCGTTTGGCCAAATCATTTTCATGATTGTTGGTGTGGATTTTATGATTTTCATGATGTGTTTCATGCTAATTTATTATTTTTATTATGTAAGAACTAAATTGTAAAAATGAAAAATTTTTGTTTCAAGGCCATCTATGCTTGGCCGATTGCTTGTGTATACTTGTTAAAATATTTTAATGTCTATTCAGATATGTATGAATATGTTTTATGCATTTTCCACCGTTCTATGGCTATTTTGTAATTTTAGAAATTTTAAAGGCTTATTTGCAAATTTGCAAAATTTTTGTTCTAAGGCCATAGGTGTTTAAGCGAATTGAAATTGTGAATATTGGTATGATTTGCATAATTTTTTGGGATGAATTTTTGTTTAATTAGATTTTATTTAGTATAGGGACTAAATTGCAAAGCTATACAATTTTAAGGACTATTTAGAAACTTTGCAATCTAAAGTTAATATGATATTTTTGACATTTTAAAAATATTTTTAAAATTCCTTTGGCATTTTATAGGGGTATGGAAATTATTAAAACTTTTCATATCCTTTCAGTTTGTCATCAATGTACGAAATGTAATCTTGATATTTAAGTTACTCGCTGATGGCATAATGGTCAATTTATATCATTTTTGTGTCCTTTAGGTTACCAGGATGCTTATAGGTCAAAGGTATACCTTAAGAATATTTTAGTAATTTTCTAGAATTGAGTCCTATGTGATGATCATCGGTATACTTATAGCTCAAAGGTGTATGGTAGGAGTAGGTTCATTTGTTTATGATGTCATCTAACTCTTTAGGTTACGGCGATATGTACATGTCGAAGGTAAATCCTAAGGGTATTTTGGAAATTTTCCTTAGAACCGTGCCTTTTATTATCACTCGGATACTTTTAGATCAAAGGTGCATAATAGGGATAGGTTCATCTTTTTATAGTGATATTTGAATCTTTTAGGTTACCGGGATACATATAGTCAAAGCTATACCTTAGGGCATTTTAGTAATTTTTTAAAAATTAAGTCTTGATGGTAACCAGGATACTTTTATGCTAAGTGTGTATATTTAGGATAGATTCATCATTTCATGATCATTTTAGTGTCCATTAGGATACCGAGATACCTATAGGTTAAAGGTATACCTTAAGGGCATTTTGGTAATTTTTCTTAGAATCAAGTTCTAGATAGTAACTCAGATGCTTTTATGTTGAAGGTGTATATTGAGGATAGATTCATCATTTCATGATCATTTTAGGTCAAAGGTACGCCTTAAAGGCATTTTGGTAATTTTTCCTAAAATTGAGTCTAAGATAGTAATTGGGATGCTTTTATGTAGAAGGTGAATATTTAGGATAGTTCATCATTTCATCATCATTTTAGTGTCCATTAGAGTACCGATATACATAGATGTCGAAGGTAAACTTATGGATATTTTAGTAATTTACATTTGTACCAAATCCTATGTAATCACCAGTACAATAGGAATAGATTCATTTGTTTATATAGTTTAGAATTCTTTAGTGTTACCGGGATACATATATGTTAAAGGTACTCTTTACGGATATATTATTAATTTATCTTAAAATCAAGTCCTTTAGGGCCACCGGGATACTTTTAAGTCAAAGGTGTACTTTAAGGGACATGTTGGTCATTATGACCAAAGTAAAGTCCCTAAAGTCGAGTTTAGTACTTTTCGTCTAAATCGAGTCTTAGGATAATTTTTAATATTACCAATAAAATTAGAATTTTTAAAAATTAAGACAATGTCTTTCATGTTAAAATAGTATGTAAAATTCCTATCAAAATATGCCAAGGGTTCTACGGATTATCTTTATAATGGGACATCATTTTCAATATGAAAATTGAGATTTTTCAAATTTTGAAAAAATAATGTCTTTTGTATTTCATAGATATTTTGATATATAAAACCTTTCATATTCCACATGCTATCTAGTAGGGTATGAAAAAGAATGATGAAAACTTTTGTGTTCTCTTGGTTCTCCAGGAGGGTATGGAAAATTTTTTGTTTTCAAATATATAAAAAACAAGATTTTCTTACCTGAAATAATAAATTTGTTTTGTAAAATTTAATTTTTGAAATATGAGAATTATAATTAAATATCAAATATTGAAACCAAATGAAAATCAAAATCTAAGCTAATACGGGATTGATGAGGTATCAATTACTGGGCATCATGAAATGGTTAATCCTTTTCTATGATTGTAACTGACTCTTGACCCTTTTAAGCGATCTTTGGTATGAGCATAGACCTCGAAGTTTGTTTTTATGGGTTGCGTAATCCTTAAAATATAAACTCCAATAGGTGACCAATCTCACCTTGCCAAAATAAGATTGGTAGCAAGTCCAAAATAAATGGTTATTTTGTAATGACTATTTAGAGTTAAGTCAAATGAGTGATTCGATATGGGCCTTGAAATTAAAAAAATAATGATATATAGATATGTATAGAAATAAGGGGTACACCTGCCAGTTTAAGTCTGACTAATTAGAATGTATTCGGCCCATGTTATGTCACAACTAGATGACAATTAAACATAAATGCAAAAAGTAGTAAAAGGATTAGATTAGTCATGCAAATGCATGTGGGACAATTGGACTTTGGAAGCATCTTCATCAATAGCATTTTTCATTAAAGCAATGAAATATCCAAATTAAACCCAGTTACATTTGGAAATGCCTAACACTGTTACATTGCTTGATCACATGTTCCATAAAATACAATAATTCTTATTCATGGACTCCAATGGGCAAGATGTCATGTGTCAATGATCTAGCTATGTCCATCATGTTCTTGACTTCCAACTAGGTTACTTGAATCTACTCGGTGAGGTGGTGATGATGGTCTTGATACTTTTAGCATACGTGATCAACCATTTGTAGTCATTCTTGCTCTTGCTATTCAAAGGCTCTTACTAGTTCATAGATTTGGTCTTGATGAGGTTGTAGGGGATGCTCTAAATCTTGAATTCTAAGTGTCATTCTTATTCTTAACCTGATTTGCCATTAAATCTCAAACTTGAGCTTTTACCCTTCCATTTTTCTTTCAATACGTTGGTATAAAGGCATAGGTTCTAGCAAGTTTTTCCCAATTGACCCTGACCTTTTTTTATATTGATGTAGTTCTTTCTCAAGTGTCGCAATTTCTGCTTCCCACTTAACTAGCGACTCACTAAGGTGTCAAAACTTGCTTGCTTTGCTAAAGGTCACATAGTGTTCCTTTAAACTTTCAAGATCCTCCTTGAAGTGGTTTTTCTTTTTATTAGCCCTGTCCACCTTACCATCATAGAGGTAAAGGTCTATTTCTAATGACTCTTTTCTTCTTTAAAATGAGTAATTTCCTTAGCAAAGTCATATTTTCTTGTTCAAACTTACACTTAAGCAATTTGATCTTAGTGGGAAATTCATCACTTGATACTTATGATGTTCCAACAATAGATAAAGGTAAGTAGTCATCGATGCACTGGATCATCCACTCATCATATCTCGGGGTCATACTACTTCTTCTCGAATACCTCTCCATGCAATGAGTTTGTCTCCAAGCATGGAAAGCTATCTAAACTTTCAAATTGTAATTAGTTTCACCATAATTGAAACCCCTTGCTATAGGTCTTGGACAAAAGGAATAAATTATCGACACTGAGATTGTCACAGGACTAGGATGGGTGTATAACTAGTGCTTCCTTATAATCCCATGAGCAACACAAAATTGTAGTCTCCACATCGGTATATGATTGTCTGTAGTGAAAACCAGAGGCCTCATGTCACCTCTTCTTTCGTGAGGTTCTAGAATTTCTGGATCCATTGCTTTTCAGACTTATCTTAGGGCCATTCTTTTTTAAGGATCATAGAGATAGGGCTAAAGTTAGGTAAGAATTTGTATGACATCCTCTTTTCTTTGAGACAAAAGTGATGGGTAAGCCAAATATGGAAAAGTGGCATACATTCAATGAACTGACTCATACTTTTCTTTTTATAGAAGTTAAGAGCTCAAATAGTTTTAGCAATGATGGTTGGTGTGGGATTAATGTTGCTGCATAATCAAGAAAAGGGATCTACTATTGTAGCTTTAATATAGCCTAACATTTTGAAAAACATAACTAGACCATATATCTCCAAAACATAGATATCTTGAACTTTTTGGATATTAATGATACTCACCATTACTTCTTTCGAACTAGCCCATGAATGCCCTCACTATTCCCTTTGTCTTGATACAATCTTTGATCTAGGACTCTGTTAACTCAATAATTTAAGCTAAAATATTTTTAAAAGTTATAGGATGCAAAACCTTATAGTATATTCTATTAGTCTTAGCCCTCTCAATATTGAGTAACACAGTTTATTAGTCAGCTATAAGGACCATATCTTCATAGTTGAAAATAAAACATCAATATGTTGGGTTCCAAAACTAAGATGTCCTTTGTAACATACCAATATCCAAACAAACCTGGAGCAAAAGGGCTATGTCTTCGTGAATAGTTCCCTCTCGGTATTATCCTAGCTAGTCCATACATAATTTAAATCTTATTAATCATTCTGATGATACCCTATCTTAACCCTTTCATGCATGTTAAGACATGCCTAGGTTTGAGAACATCCCTATCTTCACGTTATTAGCATTCGAACCATGCTTGGACATTTTCAAAAGGCTTCAGATCTGAAGTGGACTATTGCTCCATGACAAACACCCTTAGATGAACTCCAAACCATTGGCCAATTGTTCATGATTATGATGAAATGATGCATGCAACAAAAAAAAAAAACAAAAAGGAACCAAGTTAGTGACTGCATAAAATAATAATCATAAAAATAAAGGTATATATACAAAGTAGCAACAACAATACATCATAAAAACACAACAATTGACACCGAATGGATAGGATAACGACATGTCCAGGTTAAACTCACTTTTAGCAAGGTGGCATGATACATTGCAAGGACCAAATTAACCAATTAAATGGTGATGTTCATTCATCAACACCTATGATAGGTACATGTTAAGCCATCATTTGGATAACATGATGGTTTATTTTGGTCAAATATAATCTTTTTTAAGATAACATGTGGCATTATAGGCGACGACATCGTTTATTATCACCCACTTATTGAAGAGGGTTGGCTGTAGAACATAACAGCATACCTTAGAAATGAACATGAAATAAAATAACAAATGCAAGTGAAAATGTCTTTATTGCTTATGTAACATGGTATATAGGAATGAAAGTAAGAAGTGTTTCCCTCTAGTGACCCTATTCTTCGAGTTATTTTAACAGTACTTTGGTATGGTTTGACATGGTTTGGCTTGCAGGGTTCACTATATGGGTTTAAGTTTATGCCTAGATTGGTGTTTGAATCATTCTTTCATCTGGTAATGATAATCAAGGCACCATGATTCTTGGCCCATTGCGGGTTTGGCATAACAGGTTCGATCTGGCAGATGTATTTTCATCTATAAATGTGGAGGGGTTCTCACGAAAGACATAGGTAATTTACACCCTGAAAAGTCTTGCCATGCTTATGTGGAGGGGTACTCACAAAGGCAAATGGCTTGTTTTCTCTTATTAATTGGGTTTGTAACCTCACCATGGTGTTTGGTGGGAATCTAATACACATGAAAGTGCATTGTGTATGTTGGGGAAATAATCAAAGTTTTCATTTTACTCCTATATTACCATACTTATTAAGTTGATATTTATTTAGGAACAAAATAGTCCCTGATAATCATAGGGTAAAAAGCATGAAAAATAAAAAGTTAGTGGATATAGATGAGAGGGGATTATAGCCAAAAAATGATGGAATTCGAAAATGCTAAGAATCGAGCAAGATATATCTAGTTGTAGGCTTAACTAATCTAGTCCCTAGCGGAATAGCTAAGCTATCATCATGTACCCTTTTTTCTTTTTTCCTTGGATGATCCAACGCAACTGTGGATGACTTAAAAGATCTATGTGGTGGTATGGTTAAGCCTTGAGGTTATCCATTGATTGAGATTTGAATTTGGCATAGTTGTATAAAAGGAAGAAAGATTATCAGATAAATTGCGCTTCCAAGTAGTCTTGGAAGGTTACCATGAAGTAACTATAAATTTGGAGTTGCCACCAAGCATCTTGATTAGGCATGATTGGATGCCTATCAAAAACATTATTCTAAGTTATGAACTTGAAATGTTGATTTCAAGGTCTTCAAGGTCCAGAGATTCATTGATTGAGTTTAGGAGTTACTTACGCATGGGGAAGGAGCACCCTCGCGACACTTAAAATTGATACCTGCTAATTGTATCTTGCTTCTATTTTAGTTTAGTTGGTTCAATTTGGCCATTATTTAGATATAATCGCCATTTATGCATGGACCTTTATAATAATTGTTGATCTAGGTTTTGAAAGAAAATTGATATCACTTATGCACCATAGAGGTATAAGGAACATAGGGGTTTTTAATGAAAGTAATTTTCATATTAAATTTTAAAAATTCAAATCCCTTGTTAGGCACTAGAGAGATACTGACATCAAACATTCCCTTATCAATTTTTTTGAAAACCATTTTTAAATATGAATACATGATGATCGCTATGAAAAAGAAACATGCTAGTAGGTGAAATGGAATATATTAATTTCACAAACAAACAATCACAAACAAAAGAATGAAAATGGAAGGAGATCAAAATGTATCTCGTAATTGCCTTTGATTATTGAAGAATAACCAGAATTACAATTTAGAGGCGTATTTAGATTCAGTGGTAATTTAAGGGATAGAAAAAGGTTTTAATTAAAACAATCCAAAATATTTGAAACAGAGAAAATTTTTTGGATTTTGAATTAAAAGTGAGGTTAGGGTATCCCCTCAAAAGCTGGGGTTTGAGTATTCCCCATGAATGATTTTAGAAAATAATTAACAATCTCGAATAAATCTGAGACAGAAAATTCAAGTTTTTATAGTAGAAAATGAAATTAAACTATCCTCTCAGAGTGGTGGGGGTTTGAGTATCCCTAAGAACAAAAATTTTTGATGATTTAAAATGATCAAGAATCTTGAAGAAATCCATAAGAGAAAGTTCAAGTTTTTTTAGTGGATAACATGATTGGAGTATCCCCTCAAAGTGGTGGAGTTCGAGTATCCCCAAGAAATGAAAATTTTTGTAATCAAGAATCATGAATAAATCCAATAGTGAAAATTCCAGTTTTTTAGTGATGAATAAGGTTAGAGTATCCCCTCAGAGAGATAGGGTTGGAGTATCCACAGGAATGAAATTTTTTTTGATGATTTAAAAGAAAAAAAGATATTTATTTTATTTTATTTATTTTTTAAGGATCTAAAAAATGAGAAATCAAGGACTTGAATAAAATATATTTTTGTCTTAGCCCGTAATTCGCGACTAAAGGGCTTATGTTATAGGGGAGCCAATTGGATTCATTTCAAAAAGTTCAAATGTCTTAATGATGGCAATTTGGAAGAAGGGTTAATTTTAATCCTAAAAAACAAGGGACATCATCATGCTATCTCCTTTCCTGAATTTATTCTAGGTTCACCTAAAGGCTTCAGGGGGTAAGCAAGGTGATAAGATGAAGACAAACATAAAAATATTTTTGAAATCCTAAAAAATCACTTTTTACATGGAATTAATTTTTAACGTTAGGCCTAATTCAATGATGGCTGCATGTATAAGGGAAAGGGTTGATGGACTTTGAAAAATCATTTCGAACTCATCTAGGATTGTTAGATCATAAGCAATACCTTTCTAGAAAGGGAAATTTGCAAACTTTCTAAGGAAAATATTTAGATAATACAAATAAAATCATCTGATGTCCTGAAATTGCCTAAATAGAATGTAATGCGCTAGTTTCAAAATTTTTAATAGCAACGGTTTGAAAAATCAAAATTCCCTCATCTGGGATGATTCTAGGGTAAACGGACACCTTTGGAAAGATAATTTGATGCCCTATAAGGAAAAATATCAAAAAAATTTAAAAAATTATTTATGGTTCAAAAATAATTTTTCAAATCTAGACTACCGTGCCGCTAGAGCAAAAACAAGGATTATTTGATTTTTCAGGTTTCTTGGGGTCAAACTTGAGCCTTGGATGTCCAAACATCTGTGACATAGAGAAAATAGTGACATTGGCATCATGAGTTTATTCCATAATCCCGAAGCAGCTTGGGATTTGGCCATGCCATAAATGAAGGTGTTAAGCTTAATATCAAGGCTTTTTATTTCTTTTATCAAATAAAAAGGTTATTTTTGTTTTAAAAACCAGAACTTGTTTCACCACAAATCCAAACTTGAAATGTTTGATTTATCTTCAAGATTGGAAGACTAATTTTATGAAAACATTAAACCCATGCTAATCTCTATCTATTGGAGTAGCATAGATTTTACTTGGAGATTTTCTTTTTGAAATTAGATTTTTGCTACAAACAAGAATGCATTTTAGACACATATATTATGGACAACATACGACATTTATAATAATGAACATAAACAACATACTTAAACAAATAAGAGATGACATTTTCACATAGAAAAAATGACAAAAATATAAGGAGGTGTCAAATAAGATGCATAGAGATGACATCAATGATCATGTTATGGGAGATGATATGATCATATTTGAGTGAAGAAAAACATCCTAGAATTTCAAGGCACATTTCATGCTGTAAAACTCATTAGCATATAAGGGAATACATGAATATGTTTAAAAACATGTTAGAATGAAAATTCAAGCATGTATTAAGAATGTGATTGTGGACGAGATGTATCAAAGATGCAAGAACAAGGCCTATTTTGATGGCAAAAATGATGAGAACCATGTTCGATCACTTAAACATTATTACAGCATCAAAAGGATCATCAAGGCCCTAAAACTACCATAACCAAGGCCATAAGAATGTATGAGAGACTTAGAATGGTCATGAAACCATGAATGGCTCACTAAAATGATGCAAATGATAAAAACATAAAATAAATGGAGTAAAGTATAGAAAATATACTAAAAAAGCCTTAAACTTTCCTTTTTACTTGCCATAGTGACTCTAAACTCAGTTTTTTTTTCTCTCTTTGCTATTACTTATCAAAAGAAAGATGAAAAGAAGAAGCTTTTTTTGGTTATACTATGGATAGCAAGGGGTTTTAAAGGTGAAAGTGTATCAAAGTTTGAGTTTTTGGAGGTTTTCTAATAGTTATTTGGAGGAACTAGATGAATGAAGTTTTTGGCTAAGGAATTGAAGGTAATGGAACAGTGTTTTTAGGAGTGTTTTGGGTTTAGAGGTTTTTGGAGGTTTACTTAGATATGGCTAAGAACAAGGTAGAAAATGTCTCCGTAGGCTTTTTTTTTCTACTAAGCCAAGATTGACTCTTTTATATGGGGTGTGCTCAACTAATGGTTTTAAGCCAAAAGTAAGGGCATTGTGGGATTTTCCCTTATGTACTAGGAGATAATTCTAGGTGCTATGCTCAGTTAATTGTATTTCCATTGGTTCTCCAATACAAAGTAGTGGTGTAGAAAGGCTGTAGTAGTCTACAACTGGAGAAAAGCTAAGCATGCCTTTTGACAAACCATATATTTCATGAAAATGTCCCTTGTTTTTAGCTACTTGGGCTTTAAAAATTTTGTTTAAGTCCAATCACGAGCCTATAGCTAAGGCTTGATATGAATTATGATGATTTTTAGTGCAAGAACGTGTTTGAATTAGGTATTAAAAGGTTGAAAAATGGCTTGAACTAGGCAAAATTACCTTTTTGTATCAATACAAAATTTTATTGATACACAAGGCAAGTTTTACCCATGAGTATCGATACAATGAAATATAAATTAATACTAAGAGCAAAAAATTATTTCTAGTCTCAAAACTTAGAGGCCTGTATCGATACTTCAAGGATTTGTATCGATAATCCTGCTTGTGTATTGATACATTTTGCCAAAAATCATGACTTTAGTTAGTGCCAAGGCCTGTATTGATATAAACATGCTAAGTATTAATACCACACCATAGGTATCAATACCAAACCCTTTTGTATCGATACTACATCTAAAAATTTGAATTTTTGGTGACGTGAAAGGTTCGTATCAATACGTATGCACCAATGTGACTTGTACATACCAAAGGCTCTTTGAATACCTAACTTTGGTCACAAATAGTGGGAAACTAACTTGTGCTCATCCGGATGGCTTCAATGACACCCTAAATAGTGACCTTTGATACCTCATTTTTACATTTTTCTTTAACAAGATCCTTAGGCATTTTAGACATTCCAAAAAAAGGTTTATCGTTGGTGCCATGTTGTCTAATAGTGCCTAGCGACATGGCACCTGACAATCATCCTCGTTTTTCTTTTTTCCATTTGTTTGATTCTATTGTCTTTTGATTACATCCCAAGACGCCAAAAGTTTGCCCAAACAAAATGAGGCATCTACAATGATTAATTAGGAGCCTAGTTATATATGTCCAATTAGCCTCTCCAATAGCTCAACGTAATTCCTTAACGGTTGGTTATTGATCGAAATATCTAGAGATGGAAGATTCCCAATATGGTGAAATGGTACGCTAGATTCACTCAGTTAAGGAGTGTGAGGGTTTTCTTTAGTAAATAAATAAAAATGATTTTTTTTGGTATTATTTATTTAGAATCTAGATTTAATTTGATTGAATATTTATTTAGACAAGAATTACTAATTTAAATTATTTATATTTATCTTTTGATAAATATAAGAATTGATTTAAATTAAGTAGACATGAAAAATTAATTACTTATAAAATTAATTTAATATCTATTAAGTCTTGTTTAAATATTTATAGATTAAATAAGAATAATATTCTAAATAAATTAAAAATATTTTTTATTTATTTAGTTATTTTAATTTGTGATTAAATTAATTATTTTATTGTAGTTAATTTTTTTTATAATTGATACATAGTTATTCTATTTGAATAAAATTGCCATGATTTTATTTCAAATAAGAATTGGAGTTACGAAAATTTATCAAGTTATATAAAATTAACAGTTTAATCAGAATTAATTAGTATTCAAATTTAATTAGTATTCAAATTAAATAGGTTAAATTTTATAAAATAAATATGGGCCAAAATTTTGTCTATGGACACTAGGGTTTGGACCCAATTATGTGGGTACCAATACTATGGTTGGTGCCACATATGAGCTTTTTATGGAATTAAGAAAATAATTATTTTAATTAAAATTAAAATTAGAGCTGCCTTGTTAGATATAAACAAAAAGCTTATGCATAGGGTTTGTTTTAGACTCTAGCTCTACACCTAGAGGTTCTGATCATAATATCTCGTGATTCTAAATCATTAAGGAGAATCAAGCTGTATGAATCCGGAGTTGATCGAGACAAAAAGTGCCTATGCACTCTACCATCTAAGAATTGGAGAATAGTGGAGAAGGCTAGTTGGTTAAAGTTTCACACAGATTTAAGATTTCTTGGATGTCATCTTTAGATCTATAACTCAAGTAATTGATTATGATGGTTTTATTTTATATAACAACCAGATTTAATATGACCAAATTAAAAAATTTTGAAATTTCACTACACATCTAATCAGTTTTTCCAGCAATTGGTATCAGAGCTAGATTGTGATTAAGTCATATTCATAAAACTTATAATCAAAATTCTCCTTAATATATGTATGGATTTAATTATTAGAGAGTTGGCATTCTAATATTTCTATTATGTTGTTTACCATGATATATATTATTATTTTTTGCTAATCATAATCCTTTAGATTTTAGAATTGATGTATCTAAGTTTTTATCTAGTTTGTAACTAGATATAGTCTATCATCACTACATAGGTTTGTTTCTTTTTATTATTTTTCAAATTTTTATGCAAATTATACTTGGAAGATGAAGATCTGAGGATCGTAAATTATTTTTTAATTAACCTATTTATCTTTTGATAATTAGAAGGTGATCCAAAATCAATAGCTTCTATTCGAAACTAACAACCTAATGGTGTGAAATTACATTGGCATAGGTATTCGCATTGGAAAAACCTTAAAAACCTAAAAAACCCAAAATAGTAAACCAAAGTTGCTACGATTCGAACATTAGTAGCCCTAGTTGCCAAAGGTGCTGCTAAGGTGTGAACCTCAGCAATAGGGTTACGGCCGACAAGGGTGGGACTAGGAGGCACGCATGTAACTCATGATGTACGAGGCACGTGCCTATCCACACTGGCCAGTCGGGGCACTACATCATTATAGTGTATGCCATAGCTTTGCAACAAGGTGCTCGCGCACCCTAGTGTGCACGGGTGGGTGCCTAGCTGTGTATCTGCCAGCTCAGATGCTCATGCACTAGGGTGCATGGCCACACACCTGGGTATGGCCCATTAGGCCATAGGGGCTTGTCCAGGGTACTGAGCCTATGTGAGCTGTGAAAAAAAGCCAAGATTTAAGCCCTAGCAAATTTTCCATGCATTATTTGTCAAAAATTCTCACGAACAATGGACTCAGGCTTGTATACATTTTTTAATTGATTTTTTATCAGATTATAAATATGATTACTTTTAAATATTTTATGGATATGACCAAACAAATTACATGGATGGAAAATGATGCATGAAGATAAAGGAAAAAAAATTCAAGACCCAAAGTTTGCTTTGGATAAAATTTTTTGTAATCTTATTTTTTTTTATTTTCTAGGGTGAGATCATGGTTTGGTTGGTTACATATTTTTTCTGTCTATATGTTTTGTTGATGGATGTATGTATGTGATTGATAACATGCCATATCAAATGGGTGAATTCCATTTAGACTTATATTAGTCATGTATATTAAAAAACCTTACATATATATAGTTTTTAAATATTAAGTGGGAAAGGGTTATATATATATTATTTAAGGTAACATATTTTAATTGGATGGGATCCATGTTTTCAGCTAGTTAAATTATGATTATCTCTTGGTGGCTTAAGATAGTAGATGCTGAAAATTACAGTTGCAATGCTACAATTTTTTTGTAAGGATTTAATGTAGAAACACATATATATCTATTTTTAATTGCTAAATATTTGATTTATATTTGCTTAAGCATGATTGTAATGTTTCAGAAATATTTATTTACTTCAGTTTAAAATGTCACCTACACTCTTATTCAAATTCTCACCGATAACAAACTATATAAAGATAATATTAAAGATTGAAAAAGAAATCTATTAATCATTCTAAGCTACAAGAAACACAAGTTCATACTTAATGAACCTTGCCCACCTAAGCATCCACACAATACACTTAATGAACATGTTTTCTTTCTTTACACTTATTGGAAAGAGTCCAATGATATAACATGTTGCTATATGCTGGCTAGCGTGTTAAATGCTATGCAAAAGGAGCATGACATACTTACTGCTAGTTTTAAGATTGTTTCTATGTTCCTAGTTTTAAGAGAAACTTTATTTTAGTCGCTTGTTTAATTAATGAGTTTTATTTAGTTTTATTTAGTAAAACTATAGTGATTTGTAAAAACAAGTCTTTTATCTATTCCAAAAGAATGGATAGCAATCTTTATTTAATAAAACCAAAGATGTACTCACTACTAGACATTAAATTAACAAATAACTCTAAAAGGATAAAAATTTCTCACTCTAATAAGGTGTATCTTTGGCATTTCAAACTTGGTTATATTAGCAAAGAAAAGATTCAAAGATTGGTAAATGGTCATCCATTAGAATCTCTAAATGAGGTAGGTCTTCCCCATGTGAATCTTATCTTGAAAGTAAAATAACCAAGTGGTCTTTTAGAGTAAAAGGTACAAGGGTTAGAGAACTTCTAGAAATTGTACACACTAACATTTATGGCCCCATGAACATCAAAGCATGAGGAGGGTATGAATACTATGTATCATTCATAGATGATTACTCAAGGTTTGGATATGTGTACCTAAGGCATCGTAAGAGAGAAACCTTTAATAAATTCAAAGAGTATTATGCAAAAGTGGAGAAGCAATTTGGTAAATCCATTAGGACACTTCAATCTGATTGAGGTGGTGAATATCTCTCCAATGAATTTCTAGGATATCTCATAGAGAATGGGACCTTATCCCAATTGACTACACTAGGTACTCTATAACAGAATGGTGTAACAGAGAAAAGAAACTGGACCTTATTTGATATAATATGATCCATGATGAGTTATTTGAAACTCTCAAATCTTTTTAGGGATATGCACTACAAACATGTTATATTTTGATTAAAGTTCCAAGTAAGTTAGTTTTTAAAACTCCGTATGAGTTAGGGAAAGGCAAGGAACCCTTTCTTTGACATATTAAGAATGGGGGGTGCCTAGCACATGTATTGGATAACGAAGCAAAGTAGTTGGAATCTTGTTCAGAATTATGCATATTTGTAGGGTATCCCAAGGAATAAAGAGAGGATTATTTTATAACTTGAAAGAATAGAAATTTATTGTATTAACTCATGGAACCTTCCTTCAGGAGAGTTACATGAATGAATTTAAGCCTCAAAGTAAAGCCATACTTAAGGAACTATTAGAAGATAAAATTGCTCCATAAATTTAGGTCATGGATTTTAATCCTAGTTCCAAGGAAATACAAATCATCAATCACCTAGGGAATTTCACTGCAGTGGAAGGGTTTTTAAGAAACTTAATTTCATGTATAATAGTAAGATTTATCAATATAGGACCATATAGCATAAAGATGATCCAACCACCTATGATAAAGCTATGAGTAATGTTGATTCAAAGCTCTAGTAAAATGCTATAAACATTGAGATGGATTTGATGAAATCTAATTTGGTCTAAAAGCTTGTAGACCTTTCTAAAGGGGTAAAACCCAGAAGGTGTAAGTGGGTTTACAAGAGAAAAAAAAATGCTAAAGTCAAAACCTTTAAAACTAAACTAGTAGCAAAGGGATACGCTTAAAAAGCTGGTGTTGAGTATGAAAAAACTTTTTCACTTTTTGCCATACTAAAGTTCATTCATATTCTTTCATCCACTGCTATGGCTTTTGATTACATGATCTAGCAAATGGACATTAAGACTACATTTTTGAATGGCCATCTTAACAAAAGCATCTATCTGATGCAGCAAGATGGGTTTGTAGTAAAAGGCCAAGAAATAAAAGTTTGCAAATTGCTTAGATCTATTTATGGATTAAAGTAAGCCTCATGCTCATGGAACCAATGATTTGACCAAGCAAGCAAGGCCTTTGGATTTGAACAAAATGTTGATGAACCTTATGTCTATAAAAATACTAAAAAAGGCAAAGTGGTTTTTCTAACCGTACGCATTGATGACATATTACTCATTAAGAATGATGTAAGGAACTTGTCACCAGTCAAACTGTGGTTGTAGCAAAAATTTAACATGAAGGACCAAGTTTAAGCTAATATGTTCTAGGCATTCATCTCTTTAAAGATTGAAAGAACAAGATGATAGCTTTGTCCCAAGCTTCATACATTGCCAAAATTATCTTAAGGTATGCAATGTAAGATGCCAAGAAAAGTTCACAAGCCTTTATGGTAGGATTCACTCTTTCATTGGATGATTGCCATAAGAGATATGAAGAAAGAGAGCACATGAAAAAAATCCCTTATGCATTTGCTATGGGTAGTCTATGCTTTAGATACGACCAGACAATTATTATGCGGTTGCTATTGTAGGTCAATATCAATCAAACCCTAGTAATAAGTATTGGCAATCCATAAAGCATATACTAAAGTATTTTAAGAGAGTGAGGAACTATATGTTGGTATATTTTGGAAAAGACCTAACACCCATGGGATCTATGGATTCAAACTTCCAAACTTATAAGGATTCTAGGAAATTTACCTATGGGTCTATATTTGTCCTAGGAGGAGATGCCATTGTGTAAAGGACTGTAAAACAAACTTATATGGTTAACACTAGGATAAAAGTCAAATATGTGGCTACCCCTAAAATATTTAAAGAAGTGACTTGGCTTTGCAAGTTCCTAAGAGACCTTAAGGTAATTCTTGGTATGGATAAACCTATTACACTTTATTGTGATAATAGTGCGGCGATAGCAAATACCAAGGAATCTAGATACCATAAAAAAATAAAACATATAGATAAGAAATACCACATTATAAGAGAGCTGGTAATGGAAAGAGTTATTAATGTTTGTAAAATTGCATCCAAAGACAACCTTACTGATCCTTTTACTAAAAATCTGGTTAATAGAAGTTTTGAAAGGCACATTGAGGGTATAAAGATGAGAGACATGACTCATTTAGTCCCTTCAGGAAAGTCAGATATTGTTAGGAATGACCCAAGGATTAAATACATTTGATGTATTTCATTTATTTGAACAGATTATATATGTATTCAATTTATCATTATATCATTGCTATTCTATCTTCAATTAGATTTACATGTTAAAGTAAATATAAGCAAATATGGTTCATTAACTATTTGTGTTTATACCATTAGAATGTTGCATATAATGGACTTTATATGTATGAAGACAACATTCTAACGTAAGTATTCTAAATCGATAGTCTATAGTTTATGGGGTTAATGTGAGCAATTAGCTCTTGTTAAGACTATTATATCATTTAAATCCAATTAAAAAGATGGCTTGACTTGGTCATTTGTAGCAGTTTGACTCTTGAGTAGAGATATGGATATATTACCTAGAGGTGGTGATATATTGGACTAAACCAAAGTGCAATTAATCCATCAATAAGTTCGTTTACATGAATTATTCACTTTTGATGTTCATTGTGTAGTTACCTTTAGGTTATCCCTTGATCGAGATTTGAATTAGGCATGGTAATATGAAAGGCAGAAAGACTATCGATGAATCGCTCATCCAACTAGTCTTAGAAGGTTACCATGAAGTCTTTATAAATTTGGAGTCATTGTCGATCATTTTAGCCTAAGCATGATCGGATGCTATGAAAAATAATATTTCAAGTTATGAAACATGAAATGTTAATTTTGAGGTTTATAAGGCCCAAAGATTCATTGGTTAAGTTTGGGAGTTGGTTATGCATGGGGAAGGAATAACATCCCCATGACGCCCAAAATCGATATCTGCTAACTATATCTCACTTCAGTTTCAGTTTAATTGGTTCCATTTGGTCATTATTTAGAAATAATTCCTATTTATGCATGAATCTTTATGAAAATTATAGATCCAAGTTTTGAAAGAAAATTTATATCGCTTATGCGCCAAGAAGGTATAAGGAACATAGGGGTTTTTAATGAAAATAATTTTTGGATTAAAATTTCAGAATTCAAATATTTTGTGTTAGGCACTGGAGAGAGATATCAACACAAAATGTTCCCTAATAAATTTTTTATAATAATTTTTAAATATGAATGCACGATGGTCACTACAAATAGGAAATGTGGTAGTAGGATAAAAGGAATATAATAATTTCATAGACAAACAGTGATAAACAAAAAAACTTAAAAAGAAGGGATGTTCGAAATATATATCGTAATTACCTTCGATTATTGACGAATAACTGGAATAAAAATTTAGATACGTACTAGGATTCAGTGGTAATATAAGCGATGAAAAAGGTTTTAATCAAAACAATCCAAGATATTCAAAAAAGAGAAAATTTTTGGATTTTAAGCTAAAGTGGGGCTGGAATATCCTTTTAGAGAGGTGGGAATGAGTATTCCCCAAGAATGAAAATTTCTAATGATTTTAGAAAATAATTAGAATCTTAAAATTCAGGAGAGAAAATTCAAGTTTTTTAGTAGAAAATGAGGTTAAAGTATCCCTTCGAAGTGATAGAGTTTGAGTATCCCCAAGAATGAAAATTTTTTGATGATTTAAAAGAAAAGGGATGCTTGTTTTTATATTTTTCAAAAGGTACCTTCAAGATGAGAAAAGGGATAGCATTACGCTATCTCTTTTCTCGAAATTATATTGGGCTTACCTGAAAGCTTCAAGGGGTAAGTGAGAGACCGTTGGGAAGGTAACACTATGAGGGCCAATATAAAAATATATTAAAAATCCTAGAAAATCACTTCCTAGGTGGGATTAATTTTTGGATTTAGGCCTGTTTTAACATTAGCAACATGTACAAGGGAAATTGCATGATAGAATTTGAAAAATCATTTTGGACTCATATGGAATTATTAAATCATAAACAATACCTTTTTAGAAAGGGAATTTTCAAAACTTTTTGTAAAAAATATTTAGATAATACAGAAAAATTATCTGATAGGCTGAAGTAGCTGAAGCAGCTGAAGCAAAATGTAATGCTCTAGTTCTAAGGGTTCCAAACAACAAAGATTTGAAAAATCATAATTCTCTCGTTCAAATGATCTGAGGGTAAATGAAACGCTTTTGGAAACATAATTTGATGCCATTTAAGGAAAAAAATATTAGAAAAATTTAGAAAAAAACATTATGGTTCAAAAATAATTTTTCAAATCTGGACTATGGTGTTGCCAGAGCCAAAACTAGGATTATTTGATTTTTTAGGTTTCTTGGGATCAAACTCAAGCCATGGATGGCAAAACATTCATGCCATAGAGAAACAAAATGACATAGGCATCATGAGTTCATTCCATAATCTCAGAATAGTTTAGGATAATGAAACAACCTATTGGCCAGGCCACAAATGAAGGTGTTAAGCTCAAGATCAAGGCTTATTATATCTTTTATCAAGTAAAAGGTTTATTTTTGTTTAGAAAAAAAGATCCTTTTTCACCATGAATCCAAACCTGAAATGTTTGATTTGTCTCTAAGATTGGAAGACCAATTCTATGAAAATGTTAAACCTACGCTAGTCTCTATTTATTAGAGGTAGCAGAGACTTAACTTGGAGATTTTCTTTTTGAAATTAGATTTTTGCTACAAAGAAAAGAACATTTGTAACAAAAATGTTACGAACATAATGTAAAATACATAATGAGGAACATGAACAACACATTCAAACAAGCAAGACATTTTGACATAAAGAAGATGGAAAAATGTAAAGAGGTGACAAATAAGATGCATGGAGATGACATCAAAGATCATGTTATAACAGATGATATGATCATATTTGAGTAAAAAAAGATGCTGGAATTTTCAAGGCATCATTTTTATGCCATGAAACTTGTTAAAATGTAAAGGAATACATGAATATCTTTAAAAACATGTTAGGATAAAGATTTAAACATGTGTTAAGCATGTGATGGTGGATGAAAGCTGTCAAAGATCCAGGGACAGGGGCTATTTTGATGGCAAAAATGATGAGAAGCATGTTTGGTTACTCAAACACCATTAAGGTATCAAAAAGATCACCAAGGCCTAAAACTAGCACAACCAAGGCCGTAATAACGCATAAAAGTCCTAGAATGGTCATGGTACCATGAATAGATCACTAAAATGATGCAAATGATAAAAACAAAAAATAAATGGAGTAAGGTAGAGAAAATATACCAAAAAAGCCTTGAACTTTCCTCTTTACTTAGGGCAGTGACTCTAAACTTATTTTCTTCCTTCTCTTTGTTGTTATTTATCAATAAAAAGATGAAAAAAAGAAGCTTTTTTGGTTATAATATGGATAGAGAGGGGATTTAAGGATGAAAGTGTGTGAAAGGTTGATTTTTTGGAAGCTTTCTAGTGGGGTTTAGAGGAACTACGAGAATAAAGTTTTTGATTAAAGAATGGAGTGCAATGGAGCCATGTTTTTAGGAGTGCTTAGAGTCTAGAGGTTGCTAGAGTTTTTTTGGAGATGGTTGAGGATAAAATAAAAATGTCTCTATTGGTTGTTCTTCACCTTTTTTTTTTTTTGTTGAGCCAAGAGTGGCTTTTTTATATAGAGTGTCTTAAGCCAATATCTTTGAGCCAAAAGTAAAGGCATTATGCGATTTTCCTTCACATACTAGGAGGCAACTCTAGGTACTATACTCAACTGCTCTTATTTCTATTAGTTCAGTCATGCAAAATTATGATGCAGAAAGGCTGTAGCAGTTTGCAACTAGAGAAAAGCCAACCATGCCCTTTGACAAACCATATATTTTAAGGAAATGTCCCTTGTCATTAGTTATTTAGGCTATAAAATTTTGTTTAAGTCCAATCATAAGCCTATGGCTTAGGTCTCATATGAATACTAATGATTTTTGGTACAAGAGCATGTTTGAATCAGATTTTCAAAAGAACTAGGCAAAGATACCTTGGTGTATCAATACATAAGGTAATTTTTACCCATAAGTATCGATACAATGAAGTATTTATCAATACCAAGAGCAAATAAAATCTTTCCAATCTCGAGACTTGGAGGCTTGTATCCATACTTCATGGATTTGTATCAATACTCCTTGTGCATTGATACATTTTGCCAAAAATTTATAACTTTAGCTACTATGAAGGCTTGTATCGGTACAAACATGTTAAGTATCAATACTACACCTTAAGTATCTATTTTAAACTTTCTTGTATCGATACTACATTTGAAAATTTAAATTTTTGGCCACGCAGAAGCTTTATATCAATATTCTGGTAGTAATGTGACTTATACTACCTTAGATTTTTTGAATAACTCACCTTGGTCACAAATAGTGGGAAATGGATCGGTGCTCATCTGAATGGCTTCAGTGATATTGGTGACCTTTGATACCTCATTTTTACATTTTTCTTTAATACAACCCCCAAGCATTTTGAAACTTCCCAAAAATAATTTTTCACCTGATGCTGTGTCACCTAATAATGTCTGATGACACATCACCTGACAATCATGCCCATTTTTTATTTTTTGATTCTAGTATCTTTTAATTACGTCCTAAGATGCCAAAATTTGGCCCGTACAAAATAAGGTGTCTATAGATACCTCTTTTTTTCTGTTGCTGAGTTTCATGAGCAAGGTAAAGACAAACAGACATTATTTTGTTCGGGTAGGATAATGGTTGCATGTGCCTACTAAAAAATAGAGATCTATTAGTATTATGTTAAGATAGCCGAATATATCAGCAATGATTCTAACAAATAAGAAAATTTCAATGAGTTTTACAAGGTTTTACCTCCCTACTAGGTTCATAATTTCCTAGGTTTAACCCTAAGCAAACACCAGCTAGTGTGGGCTTTGACTCGATAGATGTCCAAATCTTTGTGAACTGAGGTAGGTAAGTTTCCTACTCTTTGAGGAAATACTCGATAGGTGTCCAGCTCATTATGGATTGAGGTAGGTAAGCATCATACTCTTTAAAAACTAAGGTAGGGAAGTGCCCTATTCTTTGAAGACTAAGGTAGGTAAGAGCCTTGCAGTTTGAGGACTGAGATAGATAAGTGTCCTGCTCTTAGAGGACTGAGGCAGGTAAGTGCCTACTTTTTAAGGACTAAGGTAGGTGGGTATCCTATTCTTTTAGGATTGAGGTAGGTAAGCATCCTACTCTTTGAGGACTGAGGTAGGTAAGCATCTTGTTTCTTAAAGACTGAGGCTGGTAAGCATCCTACTCTTTGAGGGCTAAGGTAGGTAAACGCCTTACTCTTTAAGGACTAAAAATAAAAGAAAAGAGACATCCCACTCTTTGAGGACTAAAAAAGAAAAAGATGTCCTACTTTTTGAGGACTAAAATGAAAAAAAAAAAAGGTATCCTGCTTTTTAAGGACCTAAGAAAGGAAAAAATGTTATGCTCTTTGATGAATAAAAAGATATGAGTTTATGCACCTTTCTTAAATGGCATTTTCAATTTATGCATTCATGAGAAGTGGGATTCTTACTAGAACCTTTGAGGCTTTTTGAGAACATGAATTTGTACCCAAAGTTTTATTTAATTTTGGCTTTTAAGAGTAGGACTTGAAGAATGATAAGGTTGCAAATACATGCTTAAGTAATGAAAGCGTGATGATTTTAAAAGCCTAATCCGATAATCAATTTTTGGCTTTTTTGATTGTTTAATCTTCTACAAGTTCAATAAGAGGGCTTTTTGCCTTAGGGTTTGTCAATCTCACTCTAGTTTTATAGAGCTTTGAATGTTAAGGCCATTTTTTGAAAGGTAGAAAAGGTCCATGATTATGAAGGGATGGACTTGAGCTTAGATGGCCAGGTTTGGGGACTTCTGTTACATTGAGTTTGGTGATGATGAAGGATTTCTCTTTACCAACTATGATTTAAAAGGTGTCTTTAGTGATCTAGATGGACTATTCTAAACTTCAACTATCAGGATGACAACTTAAAAAGAATTTTGGCTCTTTCTCTTTAGGATGGGGTTTACTAGGAGAAGTTTCTAAGAACATTTTCAAGATATAGGATCCAAGGGCCCCAAGGGTGCATTCTTAGTTTTTAGAGATGAAACAAAATTCTTACAAAGTTTCATCTTTGCAAGTAATGCTAGGAAATCCTATTACTAGTTCCATTCATTTATCAAGCATTATCAGTTAAATGATAACCATGATGCAACATTGGATGCAGGAGTTATAAAAGACCTCGTAAAAAATCAAGTGATTGTATTTCATTCAAAAGAAAGAAAGTAAAAGTTATGACAAATTATGGGATCATAGAAGATTTTAAGATACAAAAGAGTTAAAGGGGTTTTCTTGGCTGCTTAACCCTTAATGCTAATAACATGAGTTTTCCACTAAGTGTCTTCGAAGACCATTCTTAAAAAGTTAATTCTTTTAGTGTTGGCCGACTTGTAAGAAGGTTCTTTAGTTTGGCCCATGGTAAGATGAAGGCTTGAAGGTTAGGTAGTCCCATTTTTCAAGTACAGGTAAAGATATGATTCGATAAAGTAGGTTAGCTTAGAATAAATGAGTTAGGTTATGATTTAGTGTTTTGGTTAGGGTTATAGGTTAAATCAACATTGGCCTAAGCTGGTGATAGTTTAGGCTTGATTTAGTTGGGGTAAGGGAAAGTCTGGTCACTTAAGTCACATTTTTGAGTTTTCAACCTAAGCTGACTCATTTTCTGGATGCGTGTTTTGGTTTTCATCCATTTCTCATAGTGGAAACAGAAGGAAAATAGGATGCCCTTTTAGGTTTTCATCTTTAAATCCTTTTAGGGATAACATTTCTCAACGAAATCAAAATTTATAAGATTAGGTAAATCGGCATCATCCATCTCAGTTAAGATCAAGGCTTTTCCAAAAAATACGCGCTTTACCATATATGGCCTTTCCTGATTCAGAGTCCATTTTCCTTAGGCATCTTTATAGAGTAGGAGCATTTGTTTGAGTACTAAGTCTCCTTTTCAAAACTAATAAGGATGGACCTTTTTATTATGGGTTCTTATTATGCGCTTTTGATACATTTGCTCATGACAGATAGCTTTCATTCTTTTTTTTTGATGAGGTTAAGCTACTTATATCGATTCTTCACCCATTCAACCTCTTCAATTTATGATTCCATCAAGACTTTGAGTGAAAGGATTTTGAACTTAATAGGTAGGATAGCCTTTATGCCATAGACCAAGGAGAATAAGGTAACAATAATAGAAGTTCAAATTGCTGTGCAATAGGAATGTAATGAAAGAAGTACTTTTCATGCCAATCTTTATATGTCTCAGCCATCTTTTCAACTATCTTCTTGATATTTTTGTTGGCTGCTTCAAATAGCCTATTGATTGTGATAGAATTGCAGTGCTGCATCTTGAACTGAAAGCAAACTACTTACACCATTTTGTTTTTCAGGTTGCATGCATTATCAGTTATGATCTATTCAGGAAAACCATATCTATAAATGATATCCCATTTGATAAATTTACATACAATAGATTTGGTGACATTGGCATATGAAGCTGCTTACACCCACTTGGTGAAATAATAAATAGCAACTAGAATGAAGTAGTGCCTCTAAAAAGCCTTAGGGGTAATCGGTCTGATCATGTCCATGCTCTAAATAGAAAAAGGCTACAAAGCCATAATAACATGTAGAGTTGTCAATGGGACATGGATTTTGTCCACATAAATTTGGCATTTATGGCACTTTTGACCATAGTCAATACAATTCTTTTCAAGAGTCAACCAATAATAACCCAATCACATGCCTTGTTTCACCATTTGATGTCTATTAGCAAGCGTATTAGAGATTCTTTCATGGACTTCTTTGAGAATCTTCTGGTTTTGAAGGCATCCATGCACTGAAGTAGTACCTGATCCTAACCTTTCTTGTACAAAATTTTTCCATCCTAAATAAAGCTCGCAACTATCTTTCGAATGGTTTCCTTGTCAATGTCGGTAGCATATTTAGGGTATTATTTATCTTTGATATGTTAAAGGATATAATGATACCATGGCAGGTGGTCCTTCTCATCTTCAACATTTTGACAATGTACTAGAGTTGTATACACACTCATCTGAATAAGAGCAACGTCCAATTCTTGAGTGACTTTGAACATGGATGACAAGGGCTAAGGTGTTAGTGATTTTGTTCTCTTCCTAATGTAAATGCTGAAATCTAATATCATTAAACTCTTTTCTAAGTTTCGAGATTAGATTCCCATAATGGATCAGTTTAACATCATGTGTTTGCCATTTTCTTTTTAGTTGGTAAATGACAAGGGTTAAATCTCTAAATAATTGTAGTGTTCGGATACCCTTTTCAATCGCAACTTGGAGTCCCATGACATAGGCCTCGTATTCAGCTATATTATTGGTGCAGTCAAAGTTTAGTTTCATGGTAAAAGGGTAGTAGTTTCCATCAGGCAAGATAAGAATTGCCCTGATTCCATGTCCCAATGCATTCAAAGCTCTATCAAAGTATATTTTCCAAGATAAACTACAATAGGCTTTGGTGTCTGCCTCGGATATGCACATTTAACTTACCAAGAAGTCTATTATTATTCTACCCTTGATGGCTTTTTGATTCACGTACATGATGTCATATTTAGAGATTAAGTGTTGCCACCTGGCTATCTCCTTGATAAAGTACGTGCCTTGCCTAAATACTTAATGGGATTGAGTTTAATGATTAGCCACATTGTATGGTACAGCATGTATTGTTTTATCCTCTAGGTAGAGCACAGCATAGAGTCTCTACGGCTAAATAGTTATTTTCTTATTTGAACTTCTTGCTCAAATAGTAGATAGCTTATTCCTTCTTTCTTGACTCACCATGTTAACTTAATATGTAGCCCATCAACTTATTAAAAATTGATAAATACAAGATTAAAGGTCAACCAGATACTAGTGGCATAAGTACTGAAGGCTTTAAAAAGAAGTGTTTGACCTTACCAAAGGCTTCTTGGCATTCCTCATTCCATTTTCTAGGATTTTGTTTTTTCAAGTAGCCCAAAGAATGAATCACATTTATCAGTTTGCTAAGATATAACTCAAGATGTATAGTTTAACTTTTCTAGGAACTATCTCTCTTTATTTGGAGTTTGAGGTGGTAACAGGTTCTAAATGGCCTTGGCCTTGTCAAGATCAACTTTTATTCCTTTTTCACTTACAATGAAGCCTAATAGTTTGTTAGATGTAATGCTGAATTTGCATTTAGTGGGGTTTTAACTTAAGCTAAAATTTGCAAAGCCATTTAAAGAGTTTTCACATGTCGGGCACGTGTTCACTCTCATTTGGCAATTTGAAGATCATATCATCCACATAGACCTCTATTTCCTTATGCATGAGGTTATGAAACAATGTTACCATCGCATTTTGATAAGTTGCCCTGGCATTCTTGAGCCAAAAGGGCATCAATTTATAGCAGAAAGTGCCTCACATGATCACGAAAATGATCTTGTCCATATCTCAAAAATCTATCCATGAAGGAAGATAGTGCATTTTTAGTGGTGTTGTCAACTAGGGTGTTAATATGGGGCAAAGGGAAATTGTCTTTTAGACTAGCTTGATTCAAGTCCCTATTACCTATACACATCTACACTTTACCATCCTTTTTAGAAACTAAGACTATATTGCCTACCCATTTAGGGTATTTGGCTACTTTAAGAAATCCTCCTCAAATTGCTTTTTCACTTCCTCTTTGGTCTTCAGAAGCATTTCGAGCTTTATCCTTCTAAGCTTTTGTTGTATGGGCTTACACTTCAGTTTGAGGGGAAGTTTATGGATCATAATACTAATGTCTAATCTAGGCATGTCTTGGTAGGACCAAGTGAATACATCTCAATATTCTTGAAAGAGACTTACTAGTTTAGTTTGGGTTGATGGGCTTATGAAGGTTTTGATTTTTACTTATTTTTTAACTTCTTTTGCTCCAAGGTTTATGGTTTAAGTAGGTTCTTTATGAGGCTATATCTATGTTTCTTCTTGTTCAGTTAGCCTTAGTAGGTCTATAGATACAGGGTTTATTTCAGAATCCCTTTCAGCCTCGATCTCAGTAATGTAGATTGGTTACTCAAAATCAAAATCCAAAATCTTGGTATGAATATTGATGTCATTTTCATCTGGGTACCTGAAAATATGGAAAAAAATAATAGAGTAGAAAAAAATGTAGAAAGAGATCTAAAAGTTGGTAAGAACTATGAAAATGTACAGAGATATGAAATGCATAATGCTTAATCATTTTCATTGATAATACTTTATAAAAAAATGCCCATGTAAAGGATCTTACAATGCTTTTGGGTGGAAGCATGTAGGTTTATTTTATAGCATTAATTTAAAGTAGACTTGAATAGTATAGGAATCTTAGTTTTAGTCAAATACTTGAAACAAATCCTGGAAGGCATAGATTAGTCTCTTCGTCCATTGTTGACATCCTTGGCTTATCAATTGCATCGATGGAGAAATCCCCAAATACCTTGTTCAATATGAGCATAATATTAGCAGAGCCAGTATTCACCAGTCCTCCTATATGGAAACTTTCTTGAAGCAATGGAAACATTATTGGTTTATATCCCATGTCTTGTCCCAATAGAGGGGCCATCCTTTTCTCATGGATCTTTTAAGCTTGTATTCCTTTTTGCAGTACACTAGGCTTGAATCCTAGCCCTCTTTTATCGTTCTGGTTGACAACTTTTAAGGCTTTGGCAATCCTTTTAAGGTGTTTTCTGAGTCCTTTGTTGGCCTAAGCACCTTTGCCAACAATTAACTTTAGATCCATATGAGTGCTCTTTAATAAATAAGGCTTATATATTGGTGACCTCTCTTTGACATAAGTGGCATTGATAAACTCAATCGACTGAAATGAGGATTCTGGGATATCTTTATCAAGTTTGATATATAGGGCATCGGTTAAGGCATTAGCAATGATATCTTTTTTTTCTTTGTTGCTAACAACTTTGTTTTCAATGATGAATTTCAACTTTTGATGCAATGATGATGGCGTTACCCTTACGGAATGGATCCAAAGCCTTCCCAAAATGCAATTATATGATAGAGCAATATCTATTAGATGGAAATCCACTTCATAAGTGCATGGGTCGATTTGGATTGGAATGGTGATGTTTCCCATAATGTTTTCATAATTTCCATTGAACGCTAGCATAATCGTGAGATTAATCTGTATATAAGTTACATCAATAGGGAGTTTATTCAGGCATGATACGAGCATTACATTCAAAGGCAACCCATTGTCAATGAGCACTTTAGTTAATGTGCTACCTTTGCAGCATGTGGAGATGTAGAGAACTTTATACTTTCCTCTTCCTCCATGAAGGATTTCATCATTGGTAAAAGATATATAGTTATCAATAGTTATGTTACTTACTAGGTGATCCAATTAGCCTATCAAAATGTTTAGAGGATCATATGCCTTATTCAGATCCTGAGAAGAGTATTTTATGAGCTTTGGAATAAATAGTAGTGATAGCACAGCTATCTTGGTAAGCTGCTTGTTCAATTGATCAATAATGTTGTATTCACCATGCTTAATGAACTTAAAAAACTTCATAACTTTTTTCTCACTCACTAGCTCCTTAATAGCTATCAGATCTAAATCTTTAGTTGTAGGCTTCATTGTTTAAGGAATAGGAGTAGTGTTTTTTTGCTGAGTTTCATCTCTTGATGCTACTAGGGCACAACATCTGCCACTCTAAATTAAATGGCTTACCTCCTAAAAGGTCAACATTTGCTCCTTGCTGACTTGATTCTCTAGTGATCAAGGTTTTGTTTTAATATTTTCAAACCACCACCTTATCATCCTTATAAGGGAAAGGGAATGAAAATTGAATGATTATCTTTGATGTGGGTTGAACAAGGGTAGCTTTGACTCTTGATCGATTGTCGAATAAGACCAGTGGCCTATCAACCTCGTAAGGACGATTGCTCTTCCCCTTATCTGTAGTGTTGATAGATGGTAGAACATCTGCAGACTTGGTATCCAAGGCTCACCTTCTATCATAGAATTCAATGCTACCCTCTTTTATTATCCTTCGAACAATAGCACAAAACTCTTTACATGTTTGAAAAGTATAGCCAGATATAGTATAGACATTGTAACAGTTATCAACTTTGTCGTTTGTCTTTTTAACTCCATTGACCAATTCCACTTGTACAAGGATTTGCTAGACCAAAACCATTGGTGTTCTAACCTCATCTAAGTTTTCTACAACCTTGCACTCTTCTTCAATACTCATTTTACTCATATCTAACTCAACATGAATTTGAGATGAGCTGGCTTTTGCACTAGATTTTTTATTATTGTCTAGCTTTTGGTTTTTCTTTTGCTTTGCCTTTAAAGGTATTTTTTTTGCCTAAGTCCTTTTTTATGGCTTCATCAATTGTTTCGCACAATATGACTACATCTGTGAAGCTCCTTGGGATTTTCTTCACTATCCCCTCATAATAAAATGCTTGTAATGTGCTCATAAATCTAACAATTATTTTTTTCTTTGTCAACAAGAGGTAAATCTAGGTGGCCTCTTCCATCCACCTCAAAGCATATTTCTTTAAGCTTTCGTCTGTTCTTTTTTACATGTTCATGAAAAAAAACAATTTGAGACTCGATCGATGGTAGGTATCTCCTCATTTACGGCATTTATGCATTCATCTCGCTCCTCATAGAATTCCATTTTGAACCAGTCCATCCATTGGACCATTTCGAGGAAAAATGAATAGTGCTAAGGATTATATTCTTGATTACAGTGATAGTAGGATGCTTCAATGGTTTTTGTATTCTAGTTTTTAACATCTGACACTATTCTAGCTTTCACAAAGGCTTATCAGACCTTGTTCAGTTATGATTGAACTTTTTTAATTTTTTTTTATCCAACAACTTTTTCTATTAATTACCGCATTCACTTTAGTTTTGCATGGTTAGGAAGTGGATTGGCTCTGACATTTGGTCTAGGCCCTTGTTTGACCTGAATCATACCTTTTTCTAGCAGACCTTTTACCTTTCTCTCAAAGAAGGTGCAATTCTCAATAGAATGGCCTTGTGCCCTGGTATAGTACCACAATAAGCATTTTTATCATACCATTTGAGGTATGAAGGCGATTTTAGATTCGTGAATACTATGGCTACAAGTTGACCTACTAATAAGTGAGAGTAAATCTTTTTGTTGGAGTAAAGAAATGGCTTAAAATGTTCCTTTTCTCAAGGTGCTTCTTGATTATTTAGAGCTCTTGCACTATTTTCATTGTAGGATTATGCATTCTGGTTTGTGTTGGGAATGGGACTTGGTGTGAAGCTCATGTCAAAATGATCCCAGTAAAAGGAACTGGTTGTGGCATCAATGAGTAGGGGTTAAAACCTATATGCAACATATTCAAGAAGTACATACCCTGCATCAGATGCCAATTCCATTTAAACCTAGCATGACTTTCACTAACAACATTCCTTTTGTTTCCTAGCCCTTAGTTCTTGACTTTTTTTGGCTGACCTAGATGATTCTTCAATGGATATCTTGCCACTTTTGGTAGCATTATTGATCATTTCACCCGAAATGACCATATCGATGAAATTATTCGTGGCATTTCACACCAACTTTTCATAGTAGGAAGCTCAGAAAGTGCTAATAAACATGACTGTCATCTCTTTCTCGATAAAAAAAGGTTGAACTTGAGCTGCTTGCTTTCTCCATTTCCAAGTATATTGCTTGAAGCTTTTAGGGGATTTCTTTTCCATGTTTATAAAGGAGAGATAATCTAAGGTCCAATCAGACATGTGTTTATATTTATCAAGGAAGGCACAAGCTAAATTTGCCCATGTTTGAATTATTGATGGAACAAGCCCTGTATACCATTAGATAGCTGCCCTAGTTAAACTATCCTGAAAGCAGAAAATTACTAGCATTTTATTTTCCTCATATTAAGCCATTTACAATAGTACATATAAAGGTAGGTAATGGAGTCTGCAGTCCCATTATACTTTTCAAATCCAACACTTTGAATTTAGGCAAGGTAATAAGACTAGAAATCAATCTCAAAGATTTTGCATTTACAATCCCAAATTTGTATCTTCCTTAGACAGCTCAAAGGCACTTTTCAAATGACTGATATTCGTTTAAGTCTTCATCATTTTTTGAGGACCTCTTTGCTTTTTCTTATTCCATTTGCTTATCAAGATTTGGAACTATAGTCTTCACTGGTGAAAACCTAAACCTTAAAATCATTGGACCAAATGGGGTATTGTTGTAGGGTTAATGTAAATGAATAACTAACTTAATGGGATATTGATGCTAAAGGATCTTGTCCATGCAATGATCATTCATGAGCATTGGTGGGTTCAGTAGCACCATTCAAGTTGCTCTTGTGATTACCTAGTTCTTTTCCTATGTTGATTGTGTTTGTTTGCCTTCTTTCTTTCAAAACCTTAGATAATAGCTTAGTTAATTCCACAATCTGAGCTTGGAGGTCTTTATTCTTATGGAGCGATTGCTCTTGAAACTTTTAATACATGAGTTTAAGTCTCTCAATACGGGCTTAGTGATTGTTATCCATCACTTTTCAATGATTATGAGTGTTATACCAATGACGATGCCCATCCAATGAAGCAACCCTTAACCATTTCCTTGCAAAAATTAAGAGCGTGATTAGTTTTGGCAATGATGCTTGATACGAGATTGATATTACGGCATAATTAGGAAAAGAGATCTACTACCATAACTTCAAAACAGCCTAATGTTTTAGGAAATATGACCAACCATATTTCACCAAAGCATAGATATATTGAATTTTTCTAATATCAAGGGTACTCACCATTGCTTCTCTGAAACTGGCCCATAAGATGCACACTATTCCCCTTCGTCTTAATACAATCCTCGATCTAGGATTTTGTTGCCTCGAGAATTTGAGATCTTTTCATGAAAGTTATAAGGTGTAAAGCTTTACAATAAATTCTATCAGTCTTAGCCTTCTCGGTATTGAGTAACACAGTGTATTCATCAATTATGGGGACCAAATCTTCATGATTGAAAGTGTAACATCGATATGCTGGGTTCTAAAACTAAGATGCTGCTTGCAACAGACCAACATCTAAATGGACCTCGAGCAAAGGGCTATGTCTCCATATCTATTCATGTATAATTCCTTCCCGATACTATCCTAACTGGTCTATACATACTTCAAATCTTGCCAATCATTCTAATGATACCCTATCTTGACTTTTTCATGCATTATTAAGACATACTCAAGTCTGAGAATGTCTTTATCTTTACATTATCAATGCTCAAACCATGCTTTGACTTCTTCAAAAGGCTGTAGGTCTAAAGTGGAATGTTGTACGGTCTAATAAGGCTACTACAAAATATTTACTCATGGGTGGGGTAAGCTCTTCTATTCTGGTTCATGGTTTGTCTTAGCTATATGGTTCATCCGAGGGAGAGATCGAGCTTCAAGAAATAATGAATGGTCTTATTAATACATAAATGTATAACTCCCCAGGAATTTCCATTGCGCTTATATTCATCAATGTAGGAATTGGGTTCAAGCTTTCCCCAGCCCCTTCTCATCAATGGACTCCTAACATATACAAAGGAGTACGGTGCGTTCGATAAATTCCTACCTCTCTATCTCTGAGCCATGATAGATACCCCTTGATGAACACTGAACCATTGACCAATTGTCCCGTAATGACAATGATTATAATGAAATAATGCATGCATAAAAAAAGAATTAAGTTAGTGACCATATGAAATAACAATCATAGAAATAAGCATATACATTAAAAGTAGCAAGAAAAATGCATCACCGAAATTACCTTGAAAATAGGCAGAATGATGCCTACAAGCGAACACAATAATGAACAACAAATGGATAGCATAACAATGTGTTTGGGTTAAAAATGCCTTTAGCAAGGTGGCACGATACCTTATAAGGACTAAACTAACCAATTAAGTGGCGAGTTCATTCGTCAGCACCTATGATAGGTGCATGTTAAGCCATTATTTGGTATTTTGGTTAGATATGACTTTTTTAGGGTGACATAGGGCATTGTAAGTGATAGCATCCATTTGTTATTACTCATTTATTGAAAGGGGTTAGTCATAGAACATAAAAACATACACTAAAAAATTATATGAAATAAAATAACAAATATGGGTGCTAATGTCTATTATTACTTGCATAACATGCTGTATAGGAGTAAAAGTAAGGAGTATTTCCCCAAGTGACCTTATTTTTTGGTTTATTCTAGCAGTACTTTGATAAGTTTGACATGGTTTGGCTCATAGGGTTCATTATACGGCTTTAAGTTGACACCAAGATTGGTATCTAACTTGTTCCTCCATCTAGTAAGGATAGCCAGAACACCTCGATGCTAGGCCCATTATGTGTCTAGCGAAACAGGTTTGATCCGATGGATGTATTTCCCTATGCAAATGTGGTGGGATACTAACTAGATAATTTACACCCCAAAAAGCCTTACCATGCTAATGCAAAGGGATACTCAAGAAGGTGGATGGCTTACTTTCTCCTTGTAATTGGGATCGTAACCTCACCGCAATGTTTGGTCAGAATCTAATGCACATGCAGTGCATAGTGTGTGTCAGGGAAATAATTAAACATTTTATTTGACTCCTATATTACCATACTTATTTAAGTCGATATTTATTTGGGTAGAAAATAGTCTTTGACAATCATAGGGTAAGGATCATGAAAGATAAAAAGTATATGGATAAAGATGGAAGGGGATTATAACCAAAAAAATATGGAATTTGAAAAAGCCAAGAATAGAAAGAGATATACCTAGTCATAATTTTAACTCTCTAATTTAGTCCCCAGCAGAGTCACCAAGCTATTGCCACGTATTTCTTTTTCTTTTCTCTTTAGATGACACGAAGCAGGCATGCACGACTTAAAAGATATATATGATGGTATGGTTGAGCCTTTGGGTTATCCCTTGATCAATATTTGAATCTGGCATAGTAATATGAAGGGAAGAAAAACCATCGAACAAATCGCTCATCTAACTAGTCTTGGAAGGTTACCTTGAAGTAACTATAACTTTGGAGTTGCCACCAATCATTTTAGGCTAGCCATGATCGAATGCCTATCAAAAACATTATTTTAAGTTATGAAACTTGAAATATTAATTTCAAGGTCTATAAGGTCTAGAGATTCATTGGTTGGGTTTGATAGTTGGTTACGTGTAGGGAAGGATTAGCACCCGTATGATGCCCAAAATAGGTACCTACTAACTATATCTCGCTTTGGTTTTGGTTTAACTAGTTTAACTGGTTCAATTGGGTCATTATGAAGATATAATCCCCTTTTATGCATGAATCATTTTTGAAAATTATAGTTCTAAGTTTTGAAAGAAAATTTATATCATCTATACGGCATGGACGTATGAAGAACATAAGGGTTTTTTACAAAAATAATTTTTGTATTAAATTTTAAAAATTTGAATATTCAATGTTAAGCAGTGGAGAGATATTGACACATAACTTTTTGTTATAAACTTTTTTGAAAACAATTTTTAAATATGAATGCATGATAATTGCAACAAAAAGGAAATGTGCTAGTAGAAAAGGAATATAATAATTTGACAGACAAACAATCATAAATGAAATAACATAAAAAGAAAGGGTGTTTGGAATATATCTTGTAATTGCCTTCACTTTTTGAAGAATAACCAAAATGGAATTTTGAAGATGTATTTGGATTCAGTGTTAATTTAATGAATGGAAAAAAGTTTTAATTGAAATAATCTGGGATATCCGAAAGAGAGAAATTTTTAGATTTTGATGTAAAAGTGGGGTTGAGTATCCCCTTAAAGATGTCAGTTGGAGTATTCCCTAAGAATGGAAATTTTTTATGATTTTAGGAAATATTTAGGAATCTAGAATAAATTTAGGAGAGAAAATTCAAGTTTTTTAAGTGAAAAATGGGGCTAGAGTATCCCTTCAGAGTGGTAGGTTTGGAGTATCCCCAAGAATGAAAATTTATGAAGATTTTAGAATATAATTAAGAATCTTAAATAATTTTGGGAGAAGAAATTCAAGTTTTTTTAGTGAAAAAATTAAGGTTAAAGTATCCCTTCGAGTAGTGGGTTTGGAGTATCCTCAAGAATAAAATTTTTTTAATGATTTAAAAGCAAAAGGGATATTTATTTTATTTTTATAAAATTTTTAAAAGGTAGCTGGAAGATGGGAAATCAAGGATTTGAGTAAAATATATTTTTTGCCTTAAGCCTTGATCCAAGACTAAAGGGTCTGTTTTATAGGGAAGCCAATTGGATACATTTCAAAAAGTTTAAAGTCTTGATGAGGAAAAGGCTTAATTTTAATTCTAAAAAAAAAGAAGAACAATATCACACTGTTTCCCTTCCCAAATTTATTTTGGGTCCACCCGAAGGCCTCAAGGAGTAAACCAAGTACTGTTGGAAAGGTAACACAATGAGGACTACTATAAAAATATTTCAAAAATCTTAGAAAATCACTTTCTAGGTGGGATTAATTTTTGGAGTGAGGCTGTTTTGACACTGACAGTATGTACAAGTGAAAGGGCATGATGGAATTTGAAAAATCATTATGGACTCATTCGGAATTGTTAAATTATAAACAATACCTCTCCAGAAAGGGGATTTTGCAAATTTTATGGAAAAATATTTAGATAATATAGAAAAATTATTTGATACGCCAAAATGGCCCAAACAAAATGTAATGCACTGGTTTTAAGGGTTTCAAATAGCAATGGTTTGAAAAAATTATAATTCCCTCACCTAGGATGATCTAAGGGGAAATAAGATACCTTTGGAAAGATAATTCGATGCCTTCAAGTGAAAATATTAGAAAATTTTAGAAAAATCAAATATAGATTATGGTGTTGCTAGAGCCTTAAAAGGGGTTGTTTGATTTTTTGGGTTTCTTAAGGTCAAACTCGAGCCATTGATGTCTATACATCTGTGACTAAGAGAAAAAAGTGACATAGGCATCACGAGTTCTTTCCACAATCTTGGAGTAGTTTAGGATGATGAAACAACTTGTTGACCATGCCACAAATGAAGGTGCTGAACCCAAGATCAAGGCTTATTATTTATTTTATCAACTAAAGCAGGAACTTGTTTCACCATGAATCTAGACCTAAAATGTTTGATTTGTCTCCAAGATTGGAAGACCAATTTTGTGAAAACATTAAGCCCAAGCTAGTCTCCATCTACTAGAGGTAGCATAAACTTAACTTAGCAATTTTCTTTTTGAAATCAGATTTTTACTACAAATAAGAAAACATTTATGACAAAAATGTTATGAACATAATGCAATATACATAATGGGGAATATGAACAACACATTCAAATAAGCAAGAGATGACATTGTGACTTGAGAATATGACAAAAATCTAAGGAGGCGACAAAAAAATGCATGGAAATGACATCAAAGATTATGTTATGAGAGATGACATAATCATATTTGAGCAAAGAAAGCATGCTGGAATTTCAAGACAACATTTTTATGCCATGAAACTCATCAAAATGTAAGGGAATACATGAGTATGTTCAAAAACATGCTAAGATAAAGATTCAAGCATGTGTTAAGCATGTGATAGTGGATGAAACATATCAAAGATGCATGGACAGGGGCTATTTTGATAACAAAAATGATGAAAGCCATGTTTGGTCACTCAAACACCAGTAAAGCATCAAAAAGATCATCAAGGCCGTAAATGGCTTACTAAAATAATGCAAATGATATAAATAGAAAATAAATGGAGCAAAGTAGAGAAATACCAAAAAAGCCTTAAACTTTTCTGTTTACTTGGGCTAGTGACTTTAAACTTCATTTTTTCCCTCTCTTTACTATAATTTGTCAAGAAAAGGATGAAAAAAAGAAGCTTTTTTGGTTATAATGTGGATAGACAAGGGTTTTAAGGATAAAAGTGTATGAAAGGTTGAGTTTTTTTAGGTTTTCTAGTAAGGATTTAGAGGAACTATGAGAACAAAGTTGGTTGAGGAATAGAGGGCAAGGGAACCATGTTTTAAAGAGTTTTTTGGAGGTTAAGGGAGATTTTTCTAGCGATGGCTAAGAAAAAGATAAAAATGCCTCTATTTGTTATTTCTCCCCTTTTTTTATGAGCCAAGAGTGGCTCCTTTATATGGAGTATATTCAACCAATAACTTTGGGCCAAAAGTAAGGGCATTGTGAGATTTTCCTTCATGTACTAGAAGGTAACTCCAGGTACTATGCTCAATTACTTATATTTCCATTGGTTCTGCCATGTAGAGTAATGGTGCAAAAAAGCTATAGCAGTCTGCAACTTGAGAAAAACAAGCATGCACTTTGACAAACCATATATTTCATGTAAATGTCCTTTTGTCATTAGCTTTTTGGGCTTTAAAAATTTGTTTGATTCCAATCATGAGCCCATGGCTGAGGCCTGGTATGAATTATTATGATTTTTTGTCCAAGAATGTGTTTGAAGTAGATTTTCAAAAACTGAAAAAAATAGCTTGGATTGGGTAAAAAAACCTTGGTGTATCGATACAACACATTTTGTATCGATACATAAGGTAACTTTTACCCATGAGTATCGATACAATGAATAATGTATTGATACCAAGTGAAAAAAATGTTTCCAGTCTCGAGACTTGGGGGCTTGTATCCATACTTCATGGACTTGTATCGATACTCTTGTTTGTGTATCCATACATTTTGCCAAAAGTCACAGCATTAGCTACTACTAAGGCATGTATCGATACAAACATGCTAAGTATCAACACCACACTTGTATCATAAGTGTGTATCAATACCACACTGGTATCGATACCAAACCCTCTTATACTATATTACATGTGAAAATTTAAATTTTTGGCAACGTGAAAGCTTTATATGAATACTCATGCACCAATATGACTTGCACATACCTTAAGCCCTTTGAATGCCTTACCTTAGTCACAAATAGTGGGAAATTGACTTATGCTCATCTAAATGCCTTGAGTGATGCCTAGAATAATGATATTGATACTTTATTTTTACATTTTTCTTTAATACAACCCCTAAGAATTTTAGATCTTCCTATAAATTTTTTTGCTTGGCATTGTGTTGCCTAATAGTCTTGATGACACAGCACCTGGCAAAAAAATCTGATTCAAACACATTTCAATTATATCCCGGGATGCCAAATATTGGCCTAAACAAAATAAAGTGCCTATAACCTTAATCCTTGGTAAGTAATTGACTCCATGTGTTTAACTTCTATGCTTTGATGTTCCAAAGGCTAAAGTATCTCGAAGGAGTAAGCTATTAGACTGGCTCATTGGGCATATGACTTATATTCGATTAGAGTTTTACTTATAGATATTGTAAATGCCTAATTTCATCCGAGTCTTTTTCCCGATAGTCTTAGTTATTTGAGACCAGGAATATGATTGTCGCCCCAATAGAGGTTGACCTCTGTCGGGGAATTTTCACATTTTTGTAACTTATTCCATCACTCATACATGGTTGTATTGACACATGATACAAAAAATTACCATTTAAAGACTGATCTCGGATGAAATGATAAATATTCGAAAAGAAACTTTTGTTTTTAAATATTTTCCTGCTAAATTTGGAAAATCACTCCCGCAGATGATATCACAATCAAATTTCTCGACTTAATGGATTTTTTGAGATTTTTTTATAAAGCTTGAAAATTTGACCATCAAATATTTTTATCGACACTTGTGCAGTATTCATGCCAATATGCATTCCAAAAAATAAACAAGAAAAAAATAAGTATTGGTATTTTTACAACAAGATGTCCACTTTTCAATTTTGTTAATGAATTTTGAATTTTTACAATGTTGCGAGTATTATGCTTATGAAATTGTTTTAATTAAATCTATTTTGGATTTCAAAATTTCATTTTTTTATTTTTTATTTTTGATAATTAGTATTTTAAACAATATGTTGTATTTAATCTATTTTATAAAATTTTCAAAGTATTCTTCAAAATTTTTTTAGTTTCAAAATTTTTTAAACATTTTCATTTAACCACCATCAAATCAATTTTTCAAAAGTCATTTTATTTTATGAGTTTTGTATTTTTTTGTTTTTAAGATACAAAGTTTTCTGCTCTATAAATTTTTTTGGGAGGAATTTTTCGAGTTTAAGATTTTTATAATTCATTAAATTTACATTAAATCAGCTTTTAAAAATTCAATTTATTTTATGAGTTTTACATTTTTTCTAAAATAATAAATTTCTTCCATAGAGGTTTTGTCGTAAAATTTTACGAGTTTTGGATTTTAATTTTTTTATTGCACATAAGACTTCTCAAAAAATTTTCTAGTATAATATAATACTTGAAATCTTTATAATTTTTGTAATTATTAATTTTATTAATTTTATTTTGGCAAAATCTCTTTAATGGGCCTAAAAATTTTAACTTTTGTAAATAAGCCCAATAAGCCCATTAATTTCTGAACAAGCCTAATGACGTTACCAAGCCCATTTTCTTGCTTTTCCACCAAGCCCATTTCATTCTCTAAAAGCCTGACAACCTCATTTTAATCTCTAATTTTCCAACAAAGCCCACTAACTTTTTCGTTTAATTTTTTATTTATTTTTATATCAATTATTTTAATTCAATTTTTTTATTATCTTTTATCTTTTATGAAATTTTGATTGGAATTTCCATATAATTAAATTCTTAATTAGATTTATTATGTGGAAGTTTTTTGAGTACATGAATTTTAATTTACTATCATTTTTTTCATAGAATTTCCAATTAGGCTTTTTAGCACCTTGATTGCATTTGTTTCTTTACTTCAAGATTATGTTTACTTGTAAATTCATAATGTAATTTTGCTTTTACATAATTAATTTTATAATTTACCAATTTAGTTACATGAAATCTAATTTAGTTGGAATTAAATTCTTTTCCAATTGATTTTGTTTTATTCCAACTAATTCCATCAAGTTAACCAAAATCATCATTTCACCCAAAGGAGCATAATCATGACAATGGAGATAGTGGATTGTAAGAAAAGATAACAAGGGTTTGGGCTTATGACTCAACATTTATTAATTCCAACCTAACAAGTAAACTTAACATCAAAAAAATTAAAAAAAAAATTCCATGAAAAGGATATGGAATTTTGGCCAAAGAGGTTTTAAAAGCAAAAAAAAAAAATTGCTAACACTTAAAAAATTTCAAGGCTTCATAAGGTATAATCTCCACTTAAATCTTTAAAGTTTTGTTTGTTTCATACGTTTTTCTTTTCTTTGGTGAGCCAAAAATATGCTTAAGTGCATGGATTTTTTTTATCCATGTTGAAAGACTAAGCATAAAGGCCATGAATTAATTTCCTTGATTTTATTTTTTTATTTTATTTTTTTCTCCTAGTTAGTATTATTTTTCTTCATGATTCATGTTTATGTTGATATGATATTGGTTTTGGTGTTATGTTTATCATATATATGTCCATATATTTTATTTCTTTTAGTGTTTTCTTGTTATTATGGTGAAATCACATGTTTATATACTTATTTTTGTAACTTTATCATATTATGGTGCTAATTTGTGTTACATAAAATATGTGATTCATTAAGTTTAAAGAAATTGATGGGTCAATTGTTTTAGGTGTTGGTCGAAATTGTATATGTGTTTTTCTAGTCATTTTGTAAATATAAAAAGTTTAAAGGCTAATTCATTAAAAAAATTAAAAAAAATTTGTTTAGACCTAGCTGCTTGGCTGAAGCACATTTGCACCCTTAGGAGTGTATTTATGCATTTATCAAGTTAAAATACATTTTTTTAGTTTTGTGGTATTTTGTAATTTTAAGAAGTTTAAGGACTTGTATAAATATTGAAAAATTTATTCTAGGGGCAAAATGAAGTGACCAAATCTTGCTTGTGATTTTTTATGTGACTTCTGTGATTATTTTGATTTATTTGAAGATTAATTTTATATTTTAATCATGTTGGGGCCAATTTGGAATTTTAGGAAACTAGTTTGCAAATATTATAAAGTTTTTGTTTTATGGTCAAAGGATTTGACCAAAGTTTCATGGATAACTTGGAAACTGATTTTGGGTATTTCATATCATGCTTTAGGTATTTTTCACACTATAGGGGGCATTTGGCAATTTCGCAAAGTTTAGAGCCTATTTGCAAATAATGAAAAATTTTGTTTTCTTGTGAAAAGTGTTTGACCGAACCTTCATATGGATGTTCTTCATGATTTATATGCTAATTTTTACTGATTAATTATATCTTGTGATGATTTAGGGTTTTTTTACTTAGGTACCTAAGTGTAAAATCGAAAAAGTTTAGGGACCTTTAGGGAAATCTAGCATTTTTAGGACAAAATGGTTATCTTTAGCATGAAATCATCCACTTAGATTATTTTAAATATTTGTAGCTTTCCATTGGTCGTCCGACGGGGTGCTAAAAATATTAAAACCTTTCATATTCTTTTGGTTCTCCGTTAGGGTACGAAATGTAATTTTTAAAAATTTAGGGACTTAATGGTATTTTTGCATGTTAGGTTATTTTAAAATTTAAATTTCTCATTTAGGGTGTTTTGGGTTAGAAATATATCTTTTTTAGCATTTTAAACCAATTCAGAACTAATATTTAATTTTGAGAAATTTAGGGATCCATTAGTAATTTTTGTACTTTAAGCCATTTTCGTAATCTAAATTACTCATTTAGAGTAAAAATCATCATTACTGTCTTTTTGATTTCTTTAGGATTACCAGGATACTTTCATGTCAAAGGTATACTCCAGGGGCATTTTTGTAATTTTTTTACTGAGATGCTTTTATGCTAAAGTTGAATGTTTAGGATTCATTTATCCTTTTAAGGTCATTTTAGTGTCCATTATGGGTACAGAGATACTTTCATGTACCTAGAGGCATTTTTGTAATTTCTTTACCAAGATGTTTTTATGCCAAAAGTGAATGTTTAGGATTTGTTTAGCTTTCTATGGTCATTTTAATGTCCATTAAGGGTAATAGGATACTTTCATGTCAAAGGTATATCCCAAGGGCATTTTCATAGTTTTCCTCACTGGGATGCTTTTATGCTAAAGGCGAATGTTTAGGATTCATTTAGCCTTCTAAGGTCATTTTAATGTCTATTAGGGGTACTGGGATACTTTCACATCAAAGGTATACCCTAAAGGCATTTTCTTAATTTTTTTCACTAGGATGTTTTTATTCCAAAGGTGAATGTTTAGGATTCATTTAGCCTTCTAAGGTCATTTTCATGTTTTTGGGGTTACTGGTACTTTCATGTCAAAGGTATACCCCAAGGGTATTTTTATAATTTTATTCATCTAGATGCTTTTATACTAAAGGTGAATGTTTAGGATTCTTTTAGCCCTCTAAGGTCATCCTAGTGTCCATTAGGGGTATCAGGATACTTTCATATCAAAGCTACACCCCAAGGGCATTTTGCTAATTTCGCTAGAACCAAGTCCTATGTGATTACAAGGATATTTTTGTGTCTAAGAAATACATTAGGAATATATTTGCCATTTTAGATTGTTATCGAGTTCTAGGAAGTTTTATAAATATTTTCAATAAAATATAAAATTTTCTTTTTAGAAAATTAAGACAATGTCTCCAAGTTAAAATAATACATAGAATTTCTCCCAAAATATGAGAGAAGTTATACAGATTATTTTAATATCGAGATATCTTTTTCAAAATGAAAATCGAGATTTTATAAATTTTGACAAAAATTATAATAAAACCTTTCGCATTCCTTTGGCCTTCCACTAAGGTGCAAATGATATTTTTAACTTTAAAACCTTATGTGCTCCATTGGTTTTTCGTTGGAATACAAAAGAGAATGATAAAAGCTTTCATGTTCTATTGGTTATCCGATCAAATGTACAAGAGATTTTGATTTTTTTTTAAATTAAAAAAACTTGATTTTCCTAACATGAATAATAAATTTGCATTATAAATTATTATTTCAGGAATTTATAATTAAATGCCATATGTTGAAACTAAATAAAAATTAAGATTCAAGTTAACACATAATTAATAATGTATCAATTTTTGGGCATCACAAGAGGGTCATTCCTTATTTGTGATTATAACCAACTCCCGAATCTATGGTATGATCGTGGGCCTCGAAAGTAGTATTCTAGGGTTTCATAACCCTTAAAATACAAACTCCAATAGGTGACCAATCTCACCTAGCCCAAATAGATTGGTGGCGACTCCAAATAAATAGTCATTTCGTAATGGCTATCTAGGGTTAAGTCGAGTAAGTGACTCATCTTGACCACTCACTCCCCAAAATAAGAAAATGTCAATAATGATATAGCCTATAGAAATAAGAGAATATAAAATAGAGATAAATTGCCATTTAAGTCGAGCTTGGTCTGGATTAGTATCCGGGCAACGTTGTGACAGCTTGGTGACTCCACTGGGGACATCTAGAGAGTCAACCCTAGAATTAATTATGTTTTAACTACATTTCAATTAATTCGGTTTCAATTCATATTTAATTTTAAATTCCCCTTTTTAAAAAAATTCCTTTTTCATTATATTAATATTTATTTCGCACTAATCTTTTTGTCTTTGCTTTTGTTTTTTAGGGTTTAAAATAGTGGGTTTTATTTTTAATGTTGTGTCATGAAAAGGTAAATTTGTTCCTTTATACACACTACGCACATTTTGCAGTAGTTTCTCTTCTGTTAGATATAGAGAGGACAAGTACCCAATATTTTAGGAGGGGGTAAAGTAGCTCTGCCTTCTAAGCTATTAGCCTCTATCTGGGCCAGCTAAAAGCATACAGGGTGTAGATTCCTATGTTTGCCCAAGGTGTTAGCCTCGTTATGGACATAGAAGACATGCCCACTTGAATTAAACCTATTCCCACATGGATCCATGATGGATATGGATAAGGTACCTCGCTAGTCCTTTTAGGGCTTGAGGAATTCAAGAACCTAATTAGAGGTCTGACATAAACCACATATAGTGAACCATACTAACCTCCCAGTCAAAGCCATGCCCAATTTTAGATGTCACCAAAATTAGGGACACATGAAGGGACAAAGTTATCTTTTCTTTTTTTATTTTTACTTTTAATATCTTGTTCGAATAATTTGCGATTTATGTTTACCTTGTTTGAATAATTTATGATTTTCATTATTTTAAAGTTTTATTTGAACTTAATATTTCGTAAATATACTAACTCATTTTTTTTTCCTTTTTGGTGCATCTTTCATCTCTCATATGCATATAGGAATGCTTGCTTTAAAAGGAATTCCAACTCCGCTAGGGACATCTAGAGAGTCAACTCTAGAATTAATTATGTTTTAACTACATTTCAATTAATTCGGTTTCAATTCATATTTAATTTTAAATTCCCCTTTTTAAAAAAATTCCCTTTTCATTATATTAATATTTATTTCGCACTAATCTTTTTGTCTTTGCTTTTGTTTCTTAGGGTTTAGAATAGTGGGTTTTATTTTTAATGTTGTGTCATAAAAAGGTAAATTTGTTCCTTCATACACACTATGCACATTGTGCAGTAGTTTCTCTTCTGTTAGATATGGAAGGGACAGGTACCCAATATTTTAGGAGGGGGTGAAGTAGCTCTGCCTTCTGAGCTATTAGCCTCTATCTGGGCCAGCTAAAAGCCTATGGGCTGTAGATTCCTATGTTTTCCCAAGGTGTTAGCCTCGTTATGGACATGGAAGACATGCCTACTCGAATTAAACCTATTCCCACATGGATCCATGATGGATATGTATAAGGTACCTCACTAGTCCTTTTAGGGCTTGAGGAATTCAAGAACCTAATTAGAGGTCTGACATAAACCACATAAAGTGAACCATACTAACCTCCTAGTCAAAGCCACGCCCAATTTTAGATGTCACCAAAATTAGGGACACATGAAAGGACAAAGTTACCTTTTTTTTTTATTTTTACTTTTAATATCTTGTTTGAATAATTTGTGATTTATGTTTACCTTGTTTGAATAATTTATGATTTTCATTATTTTATAGTTTTATTTGAACTTAATATTTCCTAAAAATACTAACTCATTTTTTTTCCTTTTTGGTGCATCTTTCATCTCTCATATGCATATAGGAATGCTTGCTTTAAAAGGAATTCCAACTTAGATAAATTTTTATTTAATTTTATGGCGGAACTAGTACATGCAGTGATTATTTCCAAGGAATTTAAAGAGGTTCATTTTGAGCTTGAATTCAACCAGAAAAGGCATAGGGACTGTGTAGTGAAAGGTTTTATGTCAGAGTTGCTAAAGATCACACATTTAGACCTTTGCCAAAATAATTTGAAAGAGTTAGCCAAAATATGGGATCAGTGGGGGAGTGCAAAGTAAACCCAGTTTATAAAAAAAATATGGACAAATTGCCCTTTTGCTCAAAATACACATGGATGAACAACTAGTCAGGGTATGATTGAGTTTTGGGATCCATTATTTCGATGTTTTTCATTCAATCAGCATGATTTGACTTTGACTGTGGAAGAGATATCGGCTCTTCTCGAGCTTAGGCCATTAAAGATGAGACCTATCTATTACAAAGAGTACAATCCAAGTAGCTTCTGTAAAAGATTGAGTTATGTTTTGGATCATGATTTCAAAGCCGACCACCATTACATAAAGTAGAAAGGGAACACCAGTGTCATTTCATGGCAGTATATACAAAAATATATCCAAGAGCGATCTGACACTAAGAAGGCTCTAGATGCATTTGCTTTTGCTATATATGGGATGGTTTTCTTCTCGAGAGTGTTAGGACACATTCAAGCGGCGATAGTGGATTTATTTGATTGATTGAAAAGAAACATGCACCCAGCTTGAGAAATTTTAGCTAAAATAATTAAAGCACTCAATGCATGCCAAAAAGAGGATCAAGGGAGATTCTTTGGAAGTGCTTTGTTATAATACATTTAGACTCAAAGTCATTTATAGGGTGAAAGGGTAGATAAAGTTAAACCTTACTTTCCACATTTTGTTCCTCTTTAAGAATTTATCAAAAAATAATGGCTTTATGTATCGATATAACCTAGAACTAAGAAACAATGGGTTGAGACAAAAAAGAACTTAGCTTCTTCTGATATAACCTAGAGGGTACCATGGTTTTCACCAAAATGCTTTGTGTATCAATATGGTAATTTGCTATATGTGCCTTTACTCGAAATATAGGGCACCATTTGTTATGCTCCATTATTGGTTTGAAGACAATATGGGTCACAGCAATTCCTCCTCGTGACTTCAAATTTGGTTGGTGTTACTTGGAATATTAGGGTGAGGATTATAAAAAGTTGTTTCAAATAGCCACTTTATTATAGAGAGAAAGGTATGAGTTGTGATTAAGTGCATACACGGATAAGATCACTCCAAGGTATGATGCTTGAACGAGAGTTTAAGGTTGTGACATAATTATTCCTAGCTCAAATGGGACCATTCCACGAGTATCTATTCAGTCAAAACCTATCATGCCATATGAGATTGATTTGGTTAAAGAGGAAGCTGCCAGAGAGTGAAAAAGAATAACTGATGAGAATCACTAGCTCCAAGAAAAAGTTGCCTACTTGTGAATGAAGATGGAAGCAAAAGCAAAAAAAGTTGAAAATGGAAGAAAAGTACAACTTAATGAAGAATAACTGGGTCAAATAGAACAAGAAAATGAAACTTGCTAGGATATCTGGGAGTTCCAACAGCACTACTAAGGGGATGAAAAAAGAAATGTGCAAGCTCAATGAAGAGTTAAAAGCATGGAAAACTAAAGCTTTGGAAGAAGAGTTGGGTAAAAGAAAGAAGTGAGCATGCTAGTATACATATCCAATTAAGAAGGTCTATGGAAAAGAATAAGCAACTCCAAGTTGCCTTGGATCGAGAGCATGGAAGGGTATCTCAATTGCTTGAGGAAAGACAAGGTCTCACTATAACTATTACAGAGATGGACTAGAATTACAACACAGGGGAGATGATATTTGCGCCTTGGTGCAATTCTACTGTGATCAAGATGCGTATTGCAATAATAGACTATGGTGGGCTGAAGATGATGGTAAATGATGGGCAACTAATTCTTTTGGTTGACAAATGTCAATAGATCATCTTACGGAGTAGATACACTCAGCCTTCATCCAAGCATGAAAAATGGTAGAGAGGATTAGAGACTTACAAATGCAGATTAATCCCGTAGGATGATACAGACATGTTGTACTTCAATTTTTTGATAAAGCTTAGAAATAATATGATTAAATTAGGAATTTCCTTGGATGTAATCCCTACATGATCAACAATGTGAACATGTAATTTTTCATAGAGTTAATGAAATATTTTTGAGTTCAGAGTCTTTAATTAAAGCAGGCATCCCTACAAGTGCATTCATGTACTTATACCATACATACATATGCCCATACATATACATACATAAGTACATACATAATTATTTAATTATATTAGTTCATAAGTCAAAATTAATTAACTCAAAAAAATGTGGAATTGTTAACGTCAAGGTTGCAAACTCAGAAAGACCAACTCAACCACAATCCACTCATCGATGCCATACTCGACTTAAAACAAGAAGAATGGCTGAAGAGAACTTAGCAAGATTAGAAAGATTGGAAGAAAGTCATTGATAGGCTTAGGAGGCCATGCTAAAAAGGAAAGATGAGCTACAAGCTCAGATCACAAGGAAGATGGAGTTATTAGTGGCAAGAGAGCTAGTTCATCAATAGCCAAAGATAAATACTAATACTTTTACTGGAGGATTTGAGGGGTACTAGTTAAGGAATAAACAACTAATGCTCAGAATGCACAACCAACCAACATCCAAAATCTGTAACAAAATATCCTAGCTACTAACCCATCAGTCATCATCATTAATCCTAATGCCCTTTAACAAGGGGTAGGTGCAAGAACTATAGTCACCCAAGAAGAATTAGCATGCCGTAGCATCAATGAAGAGGAAAAGCGTAAACAGAAGGGAAAAAAGTAGGCTGAAGCAGGGATAAAAAAAGAGAAACTACAACTTCGTAAGAAGAGGCTAAAAGCCATTGAAAGGGCTAAATTATATAGTAGTATGGATGTAAACAACCTCAGTCTAGTACTAAATTTAGTCCTCCCATCGATATTTAAAATGCCTGAGTTTGAAAAGTACAAAAGCATTACTTCCCCTCAAGAACACATTAAAATGTTCATCAGGAAAATGGCCGGTTATGCCTAGAACAAGAAGTTTTTGATTCAAATAAAGCTTGTCTGGATATACACTGAGATGGTATAATGATCTGAACCACACTCAAATTCAATGTTGGAATGACTTAGCTAATTCATTTCTTCAACAATATAAACATATGGCTGAATAGGTGCCTAATAGACTAATTCTTCAAAATTTGGAGAAGAAGTCTATAGAATTTTTTTAAGAAATATGCATAAAGATGGACAAACATGGCTTCTTAAGTTCAACCTCCTTTGACTATGAAAGAAACCATGATGCTATTTGTAAGCACCTTGCCTCCCCTTATTACGATAAATTTATGGGAAATGTAACCAAGAATTTTGCTGATCTTGTTATTTCAAGAGAGATGATTGAAATAGTAGTAAAGGATGGTAAAATCATGATCAGGGAGTTTTCTACAAAAAAAAAAGCCAAATAAGAAAAAAGAAAGAAGAAGCTTTATCTGTTAACTACTCCAATCAGTCGTACCATCGATGACCTCGTCCGTATTACGAAAACCAAAGATAACAAACCCAAAATACTTACTCTCCTAATATACCCAATATCACCTCAGACCATAACTTTGGACCCTTCTTCACAAAACCAACTAAGACCCAATGTTAATCTATTAGCCCAAAGAGCCAACCAACCTAGATCTCACTATGAACCCCTTCCTTACTCATATAAGGAAATGTTTTATAAGCTTTTTGAGGCATGGTTAGTGGCTCCAATCTTCTCCAAACCATATGAAAGAAATTACCTCAGTTTGTATAACCTAAATCTGCACTGTGAGTATCATGTAGTAGTAGGTCACTCGATCAAAAACTATACAGCCTTCAAGCAAAAGGTTCAAAGTCTTCTTGAGAGGGGTACCTTTCAAATTGATAATGGCCCAGCACCTAATGTGGCAGCAAATCCCTTACTAAATCATACTGAACCCAAGATTAATGCTCTGATTATTAAAAAAGAAAGCCAAAGAAAGTCAAAAGTCTAAGAAGTTAAGAAGGGATCTTTAGCTAATATCATGGAAGTATCAAAGGTTAATTTGGTATTGGTGCTAACTTTTGCAAATTTCATAAAACATTAGGACATACTTTGCAAAATTGCAAGAATTTTTAGGCAAAATCAAGAGAATGATGGACAATGGTGAAATTAGGTTGTTTGAAAAAACTAGATTAGAAGAAGAAAAATCATCAACATAGGTGGTGAAGGATCATTGCCGCTGCCCTATGGCATTAGTTGCCCTTTTATCATTCATTGCAATTAATTAAAGATCACACCGCTTAAGACTGAAGTTACTCCTAGACTCATTATTAGAGCACCAACTCTGCTCCTATTTTAGAATAACAAACAGGTATCATAAAAGTATGATGGTGGAATAACAACTCTAGAGGTCATTATAAGCCAACTGGCTGCTTTCAACATAACTGGGGTAAGCCATGTAACAAGAAGTGGCTGTCTCTATGGCCTAAAAACCAGTGTAAAAACCAAGTCAAAAGGACAAGTATCTTGAATACAGGAATCAGTCAAAGAAAAATAGGCTGCTAAATTTCTTAAGTTTATTAAACATAGTGAGTATAGTATAGTAGAACAGTTAAAGCAATAACCAAAAAAGATTTCTATGTTAACCCTGCTGCGTAGCTTAGAAGTGTATCAGAATGCTTTGTTAAAAGTGCTCAACCAGGCTTATATTCCTTAAGACATTTCCATAAATAAGCTGGATTGCCTAGTAATAACATTGTTGTTGGCAATTTCATTTCATTTAGTGACAATGAGATCCTTCCAAGGGGCAACACTTTAGCAAAAGCTCTCCATATCATAACTCACTATAAAGAGACCATTCTACCTAAAGTCTTCATTGACAATGGATTAGCTTTGAATGTAATGTTATTAATCATATTGTCTTGCTTACCAGTTGATGTCAATCAGATCAAGCACAAGTATATAGTTGTTAAGGCATTTAACAAAACTAAGAGAGAAATCAAAGGGTATTGGCCTTTGCCTATTTGAGATCAAATGTCATGTAATGGACATTGTCCTAGCATACAAATGTTTGTTGGGATGACCATAAATTCATTCTACTAGGGCTGTCCCATCATCTTTGCATTAAAAAAGTTAATTTCATAGTTAACAAAAAGTTGATTAGCCTATCCAGGGAAGAAGATGTTATGGCCATGACTTCTACTGAAGCCTCTTAGATTAAAGCAGATATTAAAATTGAAGAGTGCTCTTTTAGGTCCTTTGAAATTATCAATGCCACTTTCATTGTAAAAGGGTCTATAATCCTAAAACCTAAACTTTCAAAGAGCATCTGCATAGGTCTCAAGCTTACAGTTGGGAAAGGAGCTCGAGATAGAAGTGGACTTAGGAAATGCTTACAAGGGATCAGTTGATCTATCGATGTCTTTGGCAAGAAAGATAAGTAGGGATTGGGTTTAAAAATAGATCTTGAGAAAAGAAGTTAGTTTAAGCTTTCAGTTAATAGTTAAGCCAGAAATTAACCCTTTACCCCTTACTAGATGAAGTGTTTCATTATGAAAGGGTCATTAATCCAGGAGCTAAAGAAATAAAAGCTAATAGAGTTATTATAGTGGTTAATGAAGCTTTCAAGAAGTGTCAAGTGGCCACCATTACTGAAGACATCAAAGATCCAAATGATGATCATGGGATCCATCCTTGTCCTTTTGGATACATCTTGAAAAATTGGAATTGTATTAAGAGAATTGTAGTGCTTAAGGTAGTTTCAAGTAATCTTGGGAACTTGTTTGTCATCTAAGAATCTTTTTATGAAAACTTGAAATGTTAAACCATCATTTATAGAAATGAAATGCATATGGCCTTTTTGTCTATGTCCAATTTCCTTTATACTAATATTTTTTTCCTTTGTTAAATACATTTATACAAATCATGTCATACATTTGTTTACCCATCCTTTTTCTCTTTTTTTCACCTTCATAGATTTCCCACTTAAGGAAAAGTGGATGGTCCTAAACATGATTCAAAAGTTGATTTTGAGTAGATTGTTTGCTTGAATAAGCTAGATTTCGAAGAAAATGATGATGATCATACTTTGCCACCTGATCTACTAAAAATAATCAAGCAAGAGGATAAATGAATAATGCCCCATGAAGAATTCACAAAAGTGATAAATTTAGGGGATAATGAGGATAATAAAAAAAAGTAAGGATAGGGACTACCCTAATGCCCATCACTAGGGAAGAATTAATAAGTTTGCTTTAGGAATTTCAAGATGTTTTCGTTAGTCCTACCAAGACATGCTAGGATTGGATACAAAAATCATAGTCCATAAATTACCTCTAAAAACAGAATTTAAGTCAATTTAATAGAACTTGAGAAGAATAAATGTAGAAATGCTTTTGGATATAAAAGAAGAGCTAAAGAAACAATTCGAGGCTGGGTTTATTGAAGTAGTAAAATACCCAAAATGGGTTGCAAATATTGTCCCAGTTCCCAAAAAAGATGGTAGAGTTAGAATGTGTGTGACTATAAGAACCTAAATTAAGTAGTTTAAAGGATAATTTTTTTCCCTATATAGATACTCTGGTTGATAATATTGCAAAAAATTATTTGTTTTCTTTCATGGATGGATTTTTGGGGTATAACCAAATAAAAATGGTATCAGAAGAAATGGAAAAGATAACTTTTGTCACAATATGGGGAAATTTTTGTTATAAGGTGATGCCGTTTAGACTGAAAAATGCAAAGGCAACTTATAAGAGGGCAATGGTCACTCAATTCCATGATATGATGCATACAAAGATAGAAGTATATATGAATGGTATAATTGCGAAGTCGCCTCAACAGGAAGAACACGTTGCAGATTTACGAAAGCTATTTAAAAGACTAAAAAAGTATGAGTTAAAGTTGAATTTGGCAAAATGCACTTTTGGTGCAAGGTTAGGAAATTTATTAAGTTTCATTATAAGTGAAAAAGGGATTGAAGTCGATCTATATAAGATTAAAGCCAGCTAGGAATTACCATCCCCATGTATGGAATAACAGGTGTAAAGCCTCTTAGGAAGGTTGAATTATATTGCTAGATTCATATCCCAACTCACTGATAAGTGCAACCCAATATTTTAGCTCTTGTGAAAATAAAACCCTAGGAATGGAATGAAGAATGCTAGGAAGAATTCAAAAAAGTTAAGCGTTATATTTGTAATCTACTAGTGTTGGTGCCATCTGTATCGAGATGACCTTTGATTTTGTACTTATGAGTGTCTGAAAGGTCTATAGGTTATGTGCTAGGATAGCAAGATGAGATAGAAAAGAAGGAGCGAGTTATTTATTACCTCAGCAAAAAATTTCTTGACTATAAGGTAAATTATTCTCAAATAGAAAAGATACCTTGTGCCCCAGTTTGGATGCAAAAAGGCTCTAACAATACATGTTGTATCATAACATCTGGTTGATCACCAAAATAGACCCAATCAAAAATCTGTTTGAAGCTTCGACTTTGTCAGGAAGGATATCTAGATGGCAAGTCTTGCTATTATAAATGACATGGTTTATGTCAGTCAAAAGGCAATTAAAGGGAGTGTTGTTGCTAAATTCCTAACAAGCTAAGCACTTGATGATTATCAGCCATTGAATTTTAACTTTCTTAATGAGGATTTAATGAATATTTCAGTGGAAGATGAAGGAATTAACATGGAAAATGTATTTCGATAGAGCATCCAATGCTTTAGGCCATGGAATCAGGACAATCTGAATATCTCCAAAAAAAGACTATTACCCTTTCACTGCTAGATTGGACTTTGATTGTACAAACAATGTAGCAGAATATGAAGCATGTGTTATGGGACTTCAGGTAGTTGTAGAGAGAAAAGCTTAATTATTGAAAGTATATGGGGATTCGGCCTTGGTGATTTATCAATTGTATAGAGAATAGGAAACTCAGGGTTCAAGGATGCAATAATATAGAATGCTAATTCTAGAATTGCCTGCAGAGTTTGGGAAGGTAGAATTTATTCATTTAACTTAAGACAATAATCAAATGGTTGATGTTTTAGCCACGTTGGCTTTGATGTTTAAAGTAAATAAAGGGCAAGAGGTAACATCAATTCAGATGAGCATAAATAAGTCTCATGCGTACTGTTGCAATGTCAAAATAGAAGCAGATGGTAACCTACGATATCACGACTTCAAACGATATCTCATGGATCAAGCATACCCAGATAATGCCTCTAAGATCGATAAAAGAACTTTAAGAAGGATGACAATGAATTTTGTTTTAGATAGAGAGATTCTTTATAAGAAGAGTTATAATCAAGTGTTACTAAGTTATGTTGATGCTCTTGAAGTGCAGAAGATATTGGAAGAAGTGTATAAGAGAATTTACAAAATCCATGTAAATGGACATAAAATGGCAAAGCAAATCATGAGATTGGGTTATTTCTGGATGACCATGGAAGGTGATTGTATTAAATATGCCTAAAAGTGTCATAAATGCCAAGTTAATGCTGACAAGATCCATGTACCACCTTTGCCATTACATGTCTTAACGGCACCATGGCCTTTGTCCATATGGGGCATGGATGTTATTGGACCAATTACCCCTATAGCATCAAACTCATCGTCTTATCTTAGTGGCTATTAACTACTTCACCAAGTGGGTTGAAGCAACCTCCTATACAAATTTGACAAGGTTTGATGGTGATAAAATTTTTAAGGACTAACATCATTTGTCGATTTAGGATCCCTAAAAGAATTATAGCAGATAATGCCTCCAATTTGAATAATAAATTAATGACAGAGATGGTACCTGCTTAAAATTTCTATCACAATTACGTGACATACCATCCAAAGATAAACAAAGCAGTGAAGGTAGCTAATAAAAATATTAAAAAATTATAGGGAAAATGGTAGAGACCTATAAATATTGGCATAAGAAGCTCCTCTTTGCCCTTTTGGCTTTTGGAATTTGAGTCTAAACTTTTACTGAGGCAGTGCCTTATTCATTAGGCTACAGTACAGAGTTTATCTTACCAATCGAAATAGAGATCCCTTAACTCTGAGTTTTAATGGAAACCAAGTTGGAAGAAGCCAAATGGGTTCAAGATCATTATTCATTGAAGAAAAAAAGCTAAAAGTTATTCAACATGGGTAGATGTACTAAAAAAGAATGATGAGAATGCATGATAAGAAAATTCATCCCAAGAAATTTTGTAAGGGAGAATTGGTACTGAGAAGAATCCTGCTAGGACAAAAAGATCCTCAAGGCAAAGGGGCACCCAATTAGGAAGGACCTTATATTGTCCATAAGACATTTTGAAGAGGAACATTAGTATTAGCAGAGATGGATAGAGGAATTCTACTAAACCCCATTAATTTAAATAATGTAAAAAAATATTATGCTTAAAAAAACCTAATGAAAACCAAAAAAGGTGTCTGTTTTAAAAAAAATAAAAAATATAAAAAAGTAAAAAAAAATTGGAAGAAAACCTGAAAAGGCATCCTTTTTTTAAAAAAATCAAATAAAAACCCTAAAAGATGTATGATCAAAGGTGGTACAAAGGGGAGACTTTAAGTTGAAGGCTCAAAGCAATAGCCCAAGCATTTAAAAGGAGCAGACAAAGCATAATTTACTGGAAGACTAAGTTTGAAAGAGGCATAATATGATTAGAGGCATCTTCAAGAAATAGATCTTCATGAAAGTAAATTTTTCATTTAGAAAAAATCTTTAAAAAAATGAATGGGAGATCTCGCTTATCTATGTAATACCCAAATCTCTTTTGTACTTTATCAACATTTTTAAAATAACCAATGTTGTATCTTCTTTCTTTGTTGCAATACAAGTACATATTTTCACTCATACCTTTCTTAATTAGTCTTTTGGACCATGTTAACTATTCTACTAGATGATAATTAATGTTTTGAGCAAATAAAACTCGAGGAAAAGATGACAAATTGATTTTTGTCCATTACTTTGAACGAGATCAAAACATTATAAGGATCTTAGTCAGTAATCCAAAGTCTTTCAGACATTCTAGCAAGAATTAGGGTGGATAAACTATATATTTCCCATCATGCTCTTCTTTTTCATCCTGTGTCAATTTGTTTTGGCTATTGATGGAAATTTTAGAAACCACATACTCCCCATCATGCTCTTTTTCTTCAGCCTGTATCAGTTTGTTTTAGCTATTAATGGGAAATTTTACAGGCCATATATTCCTAATCATGCTCCTTTTTTTTTCAATTCCTAGATGATATTGATGCATCACCTAGTTTGGATTTTTAAGAATAAGTGTATCATGTCTATAATAACCTTTACAAGCCCTGGCTCCCTTTGCCAAAAAGAAAAAAGATCCCTAATGTTTTTTGAACATGTTTCCAATCTCCAAGCAAAAATATGGGTCCATTCTATCAAGTGAAAAAGAAATATCTGTCACATTTTCTCCAAAATAGGTTGGATCAAACACTGATAAAGAAAATTAAATCATGAAAACTCATCATATGCATTCTTTATGTGTTGTATTCACACTTGATAATTTGTAGATCTTAAGTTGAAAAAAGCCTTTGGATAAGTCAATGTTTTAAAAATGAAAAGTAAACCTCGCATTTCTTCAGGCAATCTAAATATAAAGCATTTTTACCATTTGATTGTATCAGTTTTACCCTGGTCGATCCTTTTGACTTATGATTACATATTGGTCATTCTTCATTTGACTATATCGGTTCTACCCTAGTCAACTCTTTAGGGCTAGGTTATTCCTAGTCATCCTTATTTGACTGTATCAGTTCCACCCTAGTTAACCTTCTACACCTAGGTTACATCTTGGTTATTTTTCATTTGACTATATCAGTTCTACCCTAGTTAACCCTTTAGGCCTAGGTTATATCCTGGTCGTCCTTATTTGATTATATCGATTTCACCCTGGTCGATCCTTTTGACCTAAGATTATATCCTGGTCATCTTCGTTTGACTATATCAGTTCTACCCTGGTCAACCTTTTACACCCAGGTTACATTCTGGTTATTCTTTGTTTAACTATATCAATTCTACCCTATTCAACCCTTTAAGCCTAGGTTATATCCTGACCATCCCCATTTGACTGTATCAGTTTTATCCTAGTCAATTTTTTTTACTTTGGATTATATCCTGATCATCCTCATTTGACTATATCAGTTTCACCCTCTTCGATCCTTTTAACTTAGGACTATATCTTGGTCACCTTTATTTGACAGTATCGATTTTGCCCTAGTCAAATTTTTTGACTTAGTTACATCCTAGTCACCCTCGTTTAACTATATCGATTTTACCTTGGTCAACCCTTAGACCTAAGTTACATCTGGTCACACTTGTTTGATTTGTCCATTTTGTCTTGGTCAACCCTTTTCACTTGTTGACTTGCGATTTCATCCCAGTCCCCCTCTTTTTTATCTATTGACTTTAAGGTTTCCTCTCGGTCAAATTTTTTATTGACTTATTAGTGTCGTCCTAGTCAACTTTATTCATTTATCGACTTGTAGGTTTCATCCTAGTCAATTTTTCTTTTTGTTGACTTGCATGGTTTTGCACTAGTCAACCTCTTTTGACTTTAGTTCCATCCTGGTCATCATTAATTTAATAATTCACTTTTGGTTAATTAATTGTTACATTCAAGTTTAGATTATTTTTCAAAGTTTAATAACCCAAATGAAATTACGACTATTTGGTCTTTGCCCTATTCTTGATTCTTAGCAATGGCCAAAGAGGGGTAGCTGTAGACACCTAATTTTATTTGGGTTTTTTTCCTGATAGTCTTAGTTATTCGAGACCGAGAATTTGATTGTTGTCCCAATAAAGGTTGACATTTGCCAAGGAATTTTCACATTTTTTTAACTTATTCCATCACACATACATGATTGTATTGACACATGATAGAAAAAAATACCATTTAAAGACCGATCGCAAATGAAAGGACAAATATTCAAAAGAAAAATTTTGTTTTTAAATATTTTCTTGCCAAATTTGGAAAATCATTTTTGCAGATGTTATCACGGTCAAATTTTCCATTTTCATGAGTTTTTTTAGATCTTTTTGTAAAGCTTGAAAAATTAACCGTCACATATTTTTACTAACACTTGTGCAGTATTCATGCCAATATGCATTCCAAAAAAAAAATTCAAGAAAAAATAAATATTGGTATTTTTACCATCAGATGTCAAATTTTTAATTTTGTTAATTAATTTTAAATTTTTACAATGTCGCAAGTATTACGCTCGTGAAATTGTTTTAGTTAAACCTATTTCAGATTTCAAAATTTCATTCTTTTAATTTTTTAGTTTTGATAATTAATATGTTAGACAATATGTTGTATTTAATCTATTTTATATAATTTTCAATGTATTCTTCAAAATTTTTTCAGTTTCAAAATACGAGCTTTCCTTTGCTTGTAAAATTTTCGATAGAATTTTCACTAGTTTTGAACTTTAAAATTTTTTAAATATTTTCATCTAACCACTATTAAATCAGTTTTTCAAAATTCATTTTATTTTAAGAGTTTTATACTTTTTTGAATTTTTTTTGTTTTTAACATACAGAGTTTTCTACTCCGTAAATTTTTCAAGAAAGAATTTTTTTAAGTTTAAGATTTTTAAAATTCATTAAATATATTCATTAAATTTATATTAAATCAGTTTTTAAAAATTTAATTTATTTGAGTTTTGTATTTTTCCAAAATAACAAATTTATTCTATAAAGATTTTCTTGTAAAATCTTATGAGTTTTGGATTTTAATTTTTTTATCTTGCACATAAGACTTCTAAAAACTTTTTCTTGTATAGTTCAATACTTGAAATCTTTATAATTTTTTTTTAGTTTTATTTTGGCAAAATCTCTTTAATAGGCCTAAAAATTTCAAGTTTTGCAAATAAGCCTAATAAACCCATTAATTTCTCAGCAAGCCTAATGACTTTACCAAGCCCATTTTCTTGATTTTTCACCAAGTCCATTTCATTCTCTAAAACATTACCAAGCCCATTTTAATCTCTAATTTTCCAACAAAGTCCACTAACTTTTTTTTTAGTTTTTTTATTTATTTTTATACCAATTATTTTGATTCATTTTTTTATTATCTTTTATCTTTTATGAAATTTTGATTGGAATTTCCATATGATTAAATTCTTAATTAGATTTATTATGTGGAATTTCGTTGAGTACATGGATTTTAATTTATTATCATTTTTTTCATACAATTTCCAATTAAGCATTTTATGTATCTTGATTGCATTTGTTTCTTTACTTCTAAGATTATGTTTACCTGTAAATTCATAAAGTGATTTTGCTTTTATATAATTAATTTTATAATTTGCTAATTTAGTTACATGAAATCTAATTTAGTTGGAATTAAATTATTTTCCAATTGATTTAGTTTCATTCCAACTAATTCTATCAGATTAACCAAAATCATCATTTCACCTAAACTTGCATAATCATGACAGTGGAAATGGAGGCTTGTAAGAAAAGATGACAAGGGTATGGGCTTATGACACAACATTTATTATTTCCAATGTAACATGTAAACTTAACATCAAAAAAATAAATTAAAAAATCCATGAAAAAGACATGGAATTTTGGCCAAGGAGGTTTGGAAGCAAAAAAAAAAAACAGATAACGCTTAAAAAAATTCAAGGCTTGTTAAAGTATAATCTCCACTTAAATCTTTGAAGTTTTGTTTGTTTCATACATCTTTCTTCTCTTTGGTGAGCCAAAAATATGCTTAAGCTCATGGATTTTTTTATCCATGTTGAAAGACTAAGCATAAAGGCCATGAACTAATTTCCTTGATTTTATTTTATTTTTTTTCTTCATGTTAGTAAATTATTATTTTTTTCATGAATCATGTTTATGTTGATATGATATTGGTTCTGGTGTTGTGTTTGTCATATATATGTCCATCTATTTTATTTCTTTTAGTGGTTTCTTGTTATTATGGTGAAATCACATGTTTATATGCTTACTTTTGTAATTTTATCATATTATGGTGCTAATTTGTGCTAAATAAAATATGAATATGTGATTTATTGAGTTTAAAGAAATTGATGGGAAGATTGTTTAGGTAATGGCCGAAATTCATTTTTGTATATGTGTTATTATGGTCATTTTGTAATTATAAAAAGTTTAGAGGCTAATTCATAAAAAAATAAAAAAATTTTGTTCAGACCTATATGCTTGGCTGAAGCACATTTGCACCCTTAGGAGTGCATTTTATGCATTTATCAAGTTAAAATACATTTTTTTTAGTTTTGGGGTCTTTTGTAATTTAAAAAATTTAGAGACTTTTGTGTAAATATTAAAATATTTATTCTAGGGGCAAAAAGAAGTGACCGAATCTTGCTTGTAATTTTTATGTGACTTATGTGATTATTTTGATTTATTTAAAGCTTAATTTTACATTTTAATCATCTAGGGGCCAATTTGTAATTTTAGGAAAGTTTAGGGACTAGTTGCAAATAATAGAAAGTTTTTATTTTGTGGTCAAAGGATTTGATTAAAAGCTTCATGGATAACTTGGAAACTGATTTTGGGTATTTCATATCATGCTTTAGGCATTTTTCACACTTTAGAGGGCATTTTGCAAGTTCATAAAGTTTAGGGGCTAGTTCGCAAATAATGGAAAATTTTGTTTTCTTATCAAAGTTGTTTGACTGAACCTTCATATGGATGTTGTTCACGATTTATATTTTGATTTTTACTAATTAATTATATCTTGTGTTGATTTAGGTTTTTTTTTTTTTTTTTACCCTTAGGTACCTAAGTGTAAAATCAAAAAAGTTTGGGGACTTTTATGAAAATCTAGCATTCTTAGGACAAATTTGTTATCTTTAGCATGAAATCATCCACCTAGATTATTTTAATATTTTTAGCATTCCATTAGTCCTCCAATGAGGTGCTAAAAATGTTAAAACCTTTCATATTCTTTTGGTTCTCCATTAGGGTACGAAATGCAATTTTTGAAAATTTAAGGACTTAATGGTATTTTTGCATGTTAGGTTATTTTAAAATTTAAAATTCTCAATTAGGGTGTTTTGGGTAAAAAATATATCCTTTTTAGCATTTTAAATCAATTTAGGATAATATTTAATTTTGAAAAATTTAGGGATCCATTAGCAATTTTTGCAATCTACATTACTCATTAGAGTAAAAATCATCATTATCTGTCTTTTTAAGTCCTTTAGGATTACCGAGATACTTTCACGTTGAAGGTATACCCAGGGGCATTTTCATAATTTTTCTTATCGAGATGCTTTTATGCCGAAGGTGAATGTTTAGGATTCAGTTAGCCTTCTAAGGTCATTTTAGTGTCCATTAAGGGTACCAGGATAGTTTCACGCCAAAGGTATACTCCAAAGGTATTTTTATAATTCTTCACAAGATGCTTTTATGCTAAAGGTGAATGTTTAGGATTCATTTCACCTTCTAAGCATTTTAGTGTCCATTAGGAGTATCGAGATACTTTCATGTCGAAGGTATACCCCTAGGGCATTTTTGTAGTTTTTCTTATCGAGATGTTTTTATGTTTAGGATTCATTTAGCCTTCTAAGGTCATCTTAGTATCCATTAGGGGTACTAGGATACTTCACGTCGAAGGTATACTCAAGGGCATTTTTGTAATTTGCTTTATCGAGGTGCTTTTATACCAAAGGTTAATGCTTAGGATTTATTTAGCCATCTAAGGTCATTTTTGTGTTCTTTAAGGTTATCAAGATACTTTAACTTTAATGTCGAAGGTATACCCCAACGGCATTTTCATAATTTTATTCATCGAGATGCTTTTATGCCAAAGGTGAATGTTTAGATTCATTTTGCCTTGTAATATCATTTTAGTGTCCATTAGGGGTATTCAAATACTTTCACGTCGAAGGTATACTTTAAGGGCATTTTGGTATTTTTGCTAGAACCAAGTCTTATGTGATTACAATGATATTTTCATGTCTAAGGAATAGGTTTGCCATTTTAGATTGTTATCGAGTTTTAGGAAGTTTTACAAATATTTTCAATAAAATATAAATTTTTTTTTTAGAAAATTGGGGCAATGTCTCCAAGTTAAAATAATAGTAGAATTTCTCCCAAAATATGAAAGAGATTATATGGATTATTTTAATATCGAGATATCCTTTTCAAAATGAAAATCAAGATTTTATAAATTTTAAAATAATAATAATAAAACCTTTCGCATTCTTGCATTCCTTTGGCCCTCCATCGGGGTGCAAAATATATTTTTAACTTTAAAACCTTTTGTGTTTCTCTGGTTTTTCGTTGGGATACAAAAGAGAATGATAAAAGCTTTCATGTTCCATTGGTTCTCTAATCGAATGCATAAGAGATTTTGATTTTTTTTCAAAATTAAAAAAAAACCCAATTTTCCTAACATGAATGATAAATTTGCATTATAAATTCTTACTTTGGGAATTTATAATTAAATACCATATGTTGAAACTGAATAAAAATTAAGATTCAAGGTAATAATTAATAAGTTACAAATTTATGGGCATCATAAGAGGGTTGATCCTTATGTGTGGTTGTAACCGACTCTCAAACCCTTTTATATGATCTTTTGTATGATCATGGGCCTCAAAATTAGTATTTTAAGGTTTCATAACCCTCAAAATACAAACTCTGATAGGTGACTGATCTCACCTAGCCCAAATAGTCGAGTGAGTGATTCATCTCGACCACTTAGTCCCTAGAACAAGAAAATGTCGATAATGATATGGCCTATAGAAATAAGAGACTATAAATAGTGATAAATTTAACAAATATAGAGCAAAGACCATTTAAGTCGGGCTTGGTCAGGATTCATATTCGGGCCATGTTGTGAAAAATATGGAATCATAGCTCCTATAAAGAGTTAAGGTTATCCTTTTAAAGGCCATTGTACAGTGTAGTGAAATTTGACAAGGCCTTGGTCATTTGCTTGTCAAATGATAAATTGTTCACATATGGTGGACAATCATTTTCACATGAAAAGTATAATGGAACTTTAAGATAGGGTGATCAAGTAGGTAAAATGGACTTTTAACCTTAAGTTGGTCATGGATATCATATGAAGGTATAACATAAATGACAAGGTCATTAGACTAAAAGGCTATTTATAAAGCTTATGTAATATGGTATATAATTAGGAGTACAATCTTAGCTCTTTAGTTGTATGATGGGATTAATCATTATGTGATTAATTATTAGGATAGAATAATTAGTACATAGATTATTCGAACCTATTTATATATGTCCAATTGGTTCCTCCACTAGCCTAATATAATTTCATAATGGTTTGTTATTGATCAAAATAACCAGAATGAAAGATTCTTAATACGGTGAAGTAGTATGCCGGATTCACTCACTTCAAGAGTTTGGGTGTTTTATTTCGTGAATAAATAAAAAATAATGGTATTATTTATTTAGAATATAATTTAATTTGATTTAATATTTATTTTAAATTATATTTATCGTTTGATAAAAATAAGCATTAATTTAAGTTAAATAGATATGGAAAATTAATTATTTTTATAATTAGTTCAATATATATAAAGTCTTGTTTAAGTATTTATAAACTAAATATGAATAATATTCTAAATAAATTAAAAAAATATTTTATTTATTTATTTTAATTTGAGATTAATTTAATTCTTTTATTATAGTTAATTTTATTTTAATAATTAGTGCATAATTATTTTATTTGAATAAAATTACCATGATTTTGTTTTGAATTAGAACTGGGGTCATGAAAAATTTTCAGGCTAAATTAAATTAACAATTTAAATATAATTAATTAGTATTTAGATTAAATAGGCTAAATTCAGTAAAATAAATTTGGGCCAAAATTTTGTCTATGGGCACTTAGGCTTAGGCCAAGTTATAGTGGGGGCATGCATACTAGGGTTGGCACCACATATGGGCTTTTTATAGAATTAATAAAATAATTATTTCAATTAAAATTAAAATTATGGCTACCTTGTTATCTGATATAAAGAAGAGGCTTATGTCTAAGGTTTGTTTTAGACTTTGGCACCACATTTGGATCCTTCTAATCACAATATCTCGTGATTCTAAATTTAATGGCGCAAGGTGATCATTAAAGAGAATCAACCTATACAAATTCGGAGTCGATCGAGACAAAAAGTGACTGTACATTCTACCATCTAGGAATTGGAGAATAGTGGAGAAGGCTAGTTAAATGAAGCTTTCACATAGTTCTAAGAATTCTTAGATGACATTTTCAGATCAACAACTCATGTAACTGATTAAGATGGCTTTATTTTATATAACAACATGATTCAATATGATCAATTTAAAAAATTTTTAAAATTTTGCTACAAATCTTATCAATTTTTTCCAACAATTGAGACTTTGAAAATTGATTTGTAGTAACCAATCTACACCGATGAGGTCAAATCTGAGAAGGATTTTAAGGAAAGAGCTATGTTACCTAATTTGTTGAGATAACTAAACAAGATGAGAAAAAAATCATGCATCATGAAAAGATTATTGAAACTATGAACCTTAGGACAGAGGAAGATCGAAAAGAGGTTAAGATAAACCTTTACAAACCTATTAACCTGAACCAAACTGATCAACCTTTTGCAAGAGTGTCAGATGTATTTGCCTGGCCTACCAAGACATGCTTGGGCTAAACACCAATATAGTGGTTCATAGACTTCCCTGACTAACCGATAAACGTAACTTGATCTTTCGCCTACTTCAAAAACAAAACCTAAGAGTGGAATGATAAATGCCAACAACCTTTTGAAAAGGTCAAGTGCTATCAGTCAAGCTCGCCAATTACCTAGCAAACCCGCCAATGCTTGTACCACTGGTGCCTAATTGAACACTAATCTTATATCAGTTTGATTGAACACTAATCTTATTTTTGTTAGCTTTTAACAAGTCTAGAGGTTGTATACTTTGTCAACATGACAGGTTGGAAAGAAAAAACAACATATCTACTACCTAAGCAAAGAATTCACAGAGTACGAAAATAACTACTTCGCAATAAAAAAATTATGTTGTGCTTTGGCTTGGATGGCTCAGAGTTTAAAGTAATACATGTTATATCACACCCATGGCTGATCGTAAAACTAGACCCTATCAAATATCTATTTGAGGTTCTTGCTTTGTAGGAAAGTTAGCCTCGTGGCAAGCCCTACTCTCTGAATATGACATCATTTATGTGAGTCGGAAAGCCATCAAAGGTAGCACAATAGTTGAGTTCTTAGCAAGTCAAGTTGAAAAGAACTGTGAACCATTAGACTTCGAATTCCCAGATGAGGACCTAATGGTCATATCCAAAGTAGAATATGGTAGGGATTGTAGCCAAACTTGGAAAATGTATTTCGATGGAGCCTCAAGTGCATTAGGACATAAAATCGAGGTTATTTTGATATCACCAAATAGAGATTATTATCCCTTCACTGCTAGACTAAACTTTGACTGCACTAATAACACAACCGAATATGAAGCATATGTATTGGGGCTCTGTGCAACCATTAAAAGGGGCATCAAAACTTTACAAGTGCATAGGACTCTACCTTTGTAATTTATTAACTTTGAAAAGAATGGGAAACATGGGAGGCTAATTAATGAACTAAAAAAACAATTAACTTCTAGCATTTACCCTAAGAAGGTAACCAAGTGGCAGATGCTTTAGAGACCTTAGCTTCTATGTAACCCAAGAATTAGAAATCATACCCATCCAGATTATATTCATGAAGCTCCCGTCTAGTGCCATAGCATAGAAGAAGAAAGAGATAGGCATCAGATGCTACATTACATTTAAGATCAATAATACTTGGAGCTTGCTATAGAAACTGACAAGCGAACTATTCGAAGAATATCTACAAGTTTCACTTTGGATGGTGAAGTCCTCTACAAGAAAAGCTAGGATCAAACATTATTCTGATGTAAGGACACTCTTGAAGCTAAGAGAATTTTTGAAGAGGTCCATGAAAGAATTTATGGTACTCATGCTAATGGACATAGAATGGCATAGCAAGTCATGAAGTTTAGATATTACTAGTTGATGCTTGAAAAAGACTGCATGACTATGCTCAGAAATGCCATAAATACTAAATCTATGCAAACAAAATCCATATCCCATCTTTACCTTTGCATATCATGTGGCTTCGTGGCATTTCTCTATGTAAGGCATGGATATGATTGGACCCATCACTCCTAAAGCTTTGAATGGGCATCACTTCATTTTGGTTGCCATTAATTATTTCACTAAACGATAGAAGCAGCCTCATATTCTAATGTCACTAGATCTATTGTGTGCAAGTTTGTGAAATAAGACATCATCTGCCTACATGGACTACCAGAATGAATCATCATAGATAATGCATGCGATGAACAACAAAATGATGGAAGCCACTTAAGATCAAGCACTATAACTTAGTGCCATATTATCCAAAAATAAAAGGGGTGGTCGAAGCAGCCAACAAAAAATTAAGAAAATAGTTGCGAAAATGGCTAAAACTTATAAAGATTGGCCTGAAAAGCTACCAGTCATACTATATGCCTATTGCACAGTAGTTTAGACTTCCACTAGAGCTATCTCATTCTCCTTAGTTTATAGTATAGAGAAAGTCTTGCCCTTTGAAGGTGAAATCCCTTCACTCAAGGTCTTGATGGAATCATAACTTGAAGAAGTGGAATAGATCAAGAATTGATACAAGCAATTTAACCACATCAATGAGAAAAGAGTGAAAGCTATCTATTATAGGCAGATGTATCAGAAGCGTATAATGAGAGCTCATAACAAAATGTCTATCCTCGTTAGTTTCGAGAAAGACACTTAGTACTTAAAAGGGTCCTCCCAATTCATAAAGATACTCAAGGAAAACAAACCCTAAATTGGGATGCTCCTTTTATGGTCAAGCAAGCTTTCTCTGGTGAAATGTTGATTCTAATCGAGATGGATGGCAATGACCTACCCAACCCCATCAACTTTGATTCTGTTATGAAGTATTATGCTTAAAAAGGTTTTTCGAATGGAAACCTATAAAGGGATCTTTATTTTTGGAAAGCGATCTAAGCAACCAAACCTTACCCTTGTTTGAATCTAATCAAGGCCAATACCAATTTAGCAAGACCATCCTTCATTGGAAAATTAAATTTTGGCTCAACCTCCTTATCTTATCTTAAGTTTATTAAACCCATTTTTACCTAATCTTGAAGGAAAAAGATGATGTTTACCTCAGCTTAAGGCAATTACCATAGGGCAATCTCCTCAAAGAATTGAAAATTAAATTTTGGCTCAACCTCCTCATCTTATCTTAAGTTTATTAAAACCATTTTTACCCAATCTTGAAGGAAAAAGACGATGTTTATCTCAGCTTAAGGCAATTACCATAGGGCAATCTCCTCGAAAAATGGCTAACACTAGGAAAGTTGGTTATTTGAGAAAAGTTTCCAAATGCACTCAACCAAAGACTCATGTCATTAGCATAAAAAAGTTGATTACTAGAAAAGTCAATTTTTAACTTTCTTTGTACCTTCTAGAATGTTCAATAAATTATATTCCTTTTTTTTCTAAAAATGAAATAAAACCTTTTTGTTTCATGACTTTTCTTTGTTATACTTGGATACCATATTGCATCATGTTTGTTGTAAAATTAATAATGCTTGATAGATTATACAAAATTGATAATAAGATTTCTTAGTATTACTTTAAAAGAAGATAAAACTTTGTAGGGAAATCTTTGCATGTTCAAAAAGCCGAGAATGAATTTTTGAATCATAACCAAACTTTCCCTTCAGACTTCTTCCATGTTGAAAAACATGATAAAAAAATGTCCCTTAAAAAACCTTAGCTAAAAGGTAGAGCCAAACCAATGATCTTTAATCCCTACCTTCAAACCACATTCCTATCAATTAGTTTAGACCATCAAATGCATCCTCCCAGGCATGTTAAGAACCTTCCTACGCATCATAGTTCACCTCAACCTTTAAAAATGACCTTAACCATTTGGAAAAAAACCTTTGAACATTAAGAGTAAAGTTGGCAAACCTTAAAACACAAAACACCTAGTGAAACTCAAAGATAATAGGTGATTCAAAACTTCAAAGGTAATTACCAAATTAGGCTTTTAAATCATCACCTTTGCATCACTTAAACATGCATTTATATGTTCATGCATCATTCATACAAAAATTAACATCTTTCTGGTACAAGTTCCTACTCACAAAAGTTAAACTGGTAAAAAACTTTAGGTACAAATTCTTGTTTTGGAAAAACTCTAAAAGGTGCTAGTAAGGTACCAAAATTCATGCCTTTTGGTCCATAAAAAGCTGAATGCCTTTTTCCTTTTAGTCCATAAAGAGCTTGATGCTTTTTTTCCTCTTTTCTTTTAGTCCATAAAGATCTAAACACTTTTTTCTTTTTAGTCTAAAAGAAGCTAGATACCTTTCTTTTAGTCCACAAAGAGATGGACACATTTTTCCTTTTTATTCTACAAAGAGCTAGACATTTTTTTAGTCTATAATGAGCCAAACGATTAGCTATCTCAGTCCACAAAGAGTTGGACACCTACCTACCTCAGTCCATAAAGAGCTGGACACCTACCTACCTCAATCCATAAAGAGCTGGATGCCTACCTACTTCAATCCATAAAGAGCTGGTGACTACCTACCTTAGTCCACAAAGAACAAGACGCGTACGTAACTCAATCCATAAAGAGAGAGCTAAATGCCCACCTACCTTAGTCCATAAAGAGTTGGATGCCCACCCTCTTAGTTGACATAAAGCTGGATGCATACTTACCTTAATCTACAACAAGCTAGATGCCTACCTACTTTTGTCCACAAAGAGCTAGATGCCTACCTATCTTAGTCCACAAAGAGCTGGATGCTTACCTACCTCACCATATAGAGTTAGATGCCTACCTACCTCAATCCATAAAAAGTTGGATGCATACCTACCTTAGTCCACAAAGAGCTAGACACCTATCGAGTCAAAGCCCTATAATTGGCACTTATCTAAGGGGTTAAATCTAGGAAACTATAAACCTAGCAGGAAGGTCAAACCCTACAAAACTCATTAAATTTTCTTATTAGTCGAGACCCTGCTAATGTACTCTACCTATCTTAGAGTAATAATAACCAGATCTCTATTTTCCTATAGGCACTTATGAAGCAATATTATATCCCAGACAAAATAATGTCTATTTTTTTGCCTTGTTTCTAATGCCCAGCAATGGCTAAAGAGGGGCAGCTGTAGTACCCTTATTTTTTTTGGCCAACATTCAAAGTATCTGAAGTCATCTTCTGATGTACCATTAAGGTTATTCATATAAGCTCGTGTGCAATCCCCATTATTCCTAGCTAAGGTAAGGTCATAAATTATTTCATTTAAAACCAAGCCTTATGAAAAATATATATCAAATAAAATAAAAGCCCACTTGCATATTGTAGACACCTCATTTTGTCCCGGCTAATTTTTAGTAATCTGGAGCATGGACGTAATAGGCGGTGATGATCATCACCCAACGAAAAAGTATTTTGAGGATGTCAAGAAGGCCTAAGGATCATATCAAAGGTAATGCGAAGATGTGGCATCAAATGAAGTAGTCCAAGGTATCTAGGGACAAAAGATAGGAGAAAATTCATAATTTTACTTGAATGTATTGATACATGGTTTTCATGTATCGATACAATATTCCAATGCACCAAAAATTTGAAATGTCCCCATTAGTATCGATACAACATGCAGATGTATCGATACATAAGCCTCTGTATTGATACAGGACCTTATGTATCGATACTAGACCATGCCAGGGCCAAAATATGCATTATGTAAAGGAATGTCTCGATACGTATCAACATGTATCGATACAATGGTTCATAGTATCGATACAATGTTCATTGTATTGATACACACAAGGTTTTTGGACCAAATGTATCAATACATTATGCAATGTATCGATACATGCAAGCCATTTTCACTATCTGGGCATTTTTTACTTGTCCACTATTGATCCAAAACTCAATTTTAACCCGTTTCTTTGCATAAGGAAAGATTAAAACACATATCAGATTATGAATTTAGA
>JBBYHK010178402.1:0-34073 GCA_038382065.1 Adansonia grandidieri | reverse complement strand
CCCATAGGCTCGTATCAAGGCACAAACACATTTTACATCTTTACCATCCTCATTCACAATAATTTCTTTTGCCAAAAATTATTGGAAGGCTCATACATTCCTAAATCACGAGGTTTTACTAACTTAAGTTTTCCAACTCAACTTCTCTAAGGAGTGTCAAACGTATCACTTTTGGGGATACTCCAACCCCACTTTTTTAAGGGAATATTCCAACCCTAATTTTCAAAATTGTCGAGATTTAAAAAAAAACCTTCTTTTGTCAAAATGATTTATCATCCACGGGGATACTCCAACCCCGACCTTTTGAGGGGATACTCCAACCCCGCTTTTCAAAATTGTCAAGATTAAAAGAAACCCCCTTTGTCGAAATACTTGTCATCCATGGGGATACTCCAACCTTACCTTTTTGAAGGGATACTCCAACCTTATTTTTAAAGGGATACTCCAACCTTATTTTCAACTATAATTAATTTTTTTCTCATTCTCGGACTTCTATGAATATGTCAAACAAATCTTGTTTAATCAAGGAACCCAGATGCATCTAAAAAATTGTTGATTCGATTATTCCTAAATAATCGATACCAATTGTGAGATAAATTCCAATAGTCCATTCCTTTTCTTTATCATTGCATTAAATGATACATGTTATGTTTATTCTTTTATTGTCTTACTAGCATGATTTTTTTGTGATGATTATTTGCATTCATGTTTTCCAATTATTTCAAATAAAACTAAAGGTAATGTACTGCGTGGGTATCTCTCCAGTGCCTAAAGTGGAACATTCCATTTTCAAAGTAAAATTCAGAGTTCATTTTTATTGAAAATCTCTATATTCCCCATCTCCCCGTGACGTATGTGAGATTAAATCTTTTTCATCAAAACCTAGACTATTTCTACAAGATTCATGCATTAAAAGGGGTTATATCGAAATAATGACAAGCTAAAATTGAAAGAATTGAAACCGAGATAAGACATAGCTAGTAAGGTACCGGTTTTGGGCGTCGCGAAGAGGTTCATACCTCATCATGCGTAACCAACTCCTAAACCCAAACGGTGAATCTTTGCACTACGTAGACCATGGGATCGATGTTTTGAGTTTCGTAACTCAAAACATAGGTTTCAATAGGCATCCGATCATGCCTAGCCCGAAATGATTGGTGGCGACTTCAAGCATTGGCCATTTTGCGATGGTCATCTAAGACCAATAAGATAAGCGATTCATCTTATGGTCCCCCTTACTGTACCATAAGTTAAGAATCCATACATTCTCGTTTTCATCATATCGCTAAAGGAAAAGTCTCGAGCAAGAAGACATTCCAAGTCAGGAAAATATTTTAAGTCGTACGCACTCGTAGATCCGGGAGGATCCACCTAAAGGTACATTGCGACACTTATGAGGTAAAATCTATTTCTCCTTATGTTTGACAAATTTTAACATATCTGGTGGCACAAAACTTTCCTCAAAATCTTTATTAGAATCAACTTCACTATTACATATTAATTATTCAAAATTGATCTCTGAAAGCCCATTGAAAGTATCCATGCCACTTTTTATCAGAGCACATGAAAATAGTGAGAGAATAAATAACATAGGCAAAAATATATAGACAAAGAGTTTGAGTAAAGGCAAAGAATAAAAATTGGCATATAAGATGAAATGCATTATGCTAATTCATTTTATCAATAATACTTGATAAAAGAAGCCCGTCCATAGGATTCTTACAAGCTATTAGGCAAAAGTAAGTAGGTTTTAGCTATTGACATCACACAAAAATAGACTTAAAAAATAGAGGTTTTTGTCATGGCCCCATTGTCAAGAGCACATTCTGGTGAGTTAGAATGGATCCCATCATTTGGCTTTGATGGTCTTAGTTGATCATCAATGGTGTTGACATGAAAGTTACCGAATGTTCAATTTAAAATGATCAGGACATCATTGACTTTTGTCTCTTCTATTTGGTTTGGATACATACATCCTTTGGGATTGAAAATCTCATGTATCGGTAAGAATACCATTGGTTTTCGTCCCAATTCTTGACTTGCAAATAGACTAACCTATTGTCTTTGGATTTTTTTTGGCTTGTCATTTCTGATATTGTTAATTAAACTTGAATCTTAGCCCTTTTTTGTTAGCCTGGCTAATAATTTTTGTAGCTCTAGCTATACCTTGAGTACCAAGCCCTTTTCCAGCTTGGCAACCTTTGGCAATAGTCAATTTTAAATTTGTGTGGGGTTCCTCGACAATTGAGGCTTGACTATTAATAGACCTTCTCTTATGATTATGGCATTTGCAAATTCAAATGAATGAAAGTATGGCTCAAGGGCATCTTTATCTTACTTAATGTAAGTGACATTAGTGGAAGTGGCAGCTATCATCTCCTCTTTGGCCTTGATGCTGGCTACCTTATTATCAATTACAAACTTTAGTTTTTGATGTAATAATGATGGTTTACCGAACAGAGTGTATCCAAGGCCTCTTTAATAAGCAATTGTATGATGGAGCGATACCCATTACTTAAGAATCAACTTCATACCTGCATGAGCCTATTTGCAATGGGATGATAATACTCTTGGTGACTCCATGATAAGTCCCATTAAATGCTTATACTCCGATGTGGTTGTGCTTGACGTGAGAAACATTGATAGAGGGCTCGTTTAAGGTTGCCAAAGGCATGGCATTCAAACTGGAACCAATTTCTATAAGGACTTTGGTAGGACATGACCTTTTTAGTGCATGGTAATATGTAAGGCTCGATAGTTACCGCTACCTTTTGGTGGAATCTTATCATCGGTGAATGAAAGGAGTTATATGCAGTTCACTATCGTGAATGAAATGTAGTTATCTGTAGTGATATTGTTCATCATGTGATCTAATTTGTATATTGAAATATTCGGTGGCACATATGCCTTATTAAACACATTAAATAAAGCATTTTGGTGAACCTTCGAATTGAGAAGCAAGGACAACATAGAAATCATGGCTAGTTTGTTTGGTTGATTGACAATATAGTGCTCACTATGCTTAACAAACTTCAAGAATTTAGTGGCTTTCTTTTTGTCCATTCTCTCTTTAATCTTTTTGTATTCAGAGTCCTTTGTTCCAACTTGAGGTGTATTGGATATCAAAATGGCATTGCTTTTTTTACTCTACCAAGCTGGGGTTAAATGACTAACTCCTGACAAGTTGACGACAGTAGTTAACTGAGTAGGCTTTTCAACAATCATAGCACATCCCTCAATACTTCTAAAGGACTACTTGTCAGTCTTGTATGGGAAAGGAGCAAGGACTTCTATGATCATTTTTAGCAAAGGTGTTGAAGTATTTACCCTTAGGCTAGATAGTTCACTATAGATGATAAAAGCTTGGCCTATCTCATACAAAGGTTGTGCCTTTTTTCCTTGATCATATTCACCAACTTAGTGGGAGATGTTTGATTCTTGTTGTAGAACTCAATTTTGCCTTCATTCATCATCGTTTGAACATTATGAGAAACTCTTTGCATGTCTGTAGAGTATGATAGTGAATAGTATGGAAATCACAAAAATCATTGAATCTCTAAAATTATGAACTTTATAGCTGCCAACGAACCTTAATTTTGGTTAAGCCTTTAAGAAGGAATTAATTGGTAAGGAAAACCTTTTAAAAAACATTTTAATGGGATTGGTGGCAACCACTAGAAGGACTTTCTTGAAAAAAAATTGAAAAACAAAAAACGAATTCACTTCTAATTATACATTTCTTGTGATTCAAATAAGAACTTATCAAAATCAAACTTTTCTTTGGGACTTTTTAAAGGTCAAACAAATAGACAAAGCTCCTAAAAGATCTAGATACTAATAGTTTCACATGTGTTAAAATGATGATAGGACTTTGAGATCTCCTAAATTCACTTGGATAACCTTACATTGCTAATTCCTTAACACTTCTTCAAATCCTTAATTCATGAAGAATTAGAACCAACATGAGTAAAAAATACTTTCCTCAGAGATGAATCCCTTTTAACCCCTTGACCAATAAATAAGAAGTGAGATTCAAGAGGTTCTCATTACCCTTGATACTAGAAATCATGAGGAAAAAAGTTCATAGACTAGGACAAGAGGCTTGATGCTCACAAATTAAAGTTTATTCATTTCAAACCAAAGTTCATAATTTCTACAAAAAAACATACATAATTTTAGAGTGAATATAGAAACTGCCCCTGATTGGCACATTACCTTGAGGCTGATGACCCTTAAGTCAATTATCCTTAGGCATTTAAGGACACCCCATTTTGTATAGGCCAATATCCAAGGCATCAGAGGTCATCATTTGGGATGCCATCAGCTTGTTTGGATGAACATGGATCTATTCCCCATCATTTTTGGCTTAGGTAAAAGGTTCAGAGAGTCAAGATGCATAAATTTTACATTTTTGCATTAATGTATCAATACATAGACTTCATGCATCGATATAGGGCCTTCACGTCATCAAAATTTAAAATTTCACAAGTTACATTGATATGAGTAGGGGTTATATCAATACATTTATTTAATGTATCAATACATCAATCGAATGTGTCAATACAAGGCTCGGTAATTGCTAAAATTCAATCTTTGGACAAAATTTATCAACACATAAGTAGTGACATTGATACATTTTGGAAATTTATCAATACAACCTTCATTGTATTGATATTCTTGATTTTCGCCTAAATGTGTCGATACCAGATGCCATGTATCATATATCCAGGCAAAATTACCTAGTTCTTGGCATTTTTCAATTTTTCCATCCATAGGTTGAAATTCCAATTTAGCCGAGTGTTTTGCCCTAGAAATCATCGAAATTCATGCTAGGCTTTGTTATTGGACTTAAGATTGGACTTAATTGATTTGTTAGGCTCAAAACAACTAGCAATTGGCAACATTTTCATGTAATACATATTTCATTTAGGGGCAAGAATGGATTTTCTCCATTTGCAGGCTACAAGCAACAGCCTAATCCACCACCTTAGCTGCTAGAACCAACTAAAACAAAGGAAGCTGAGCATAGTACCAAGAGCTGGCATGTGCTATAGGACTGAAACTAAAAAATGCCTTCATATTTTGGCTCCTGAACCTTCAGTTGAATACTTGGTTATAAAATAGCCAACTTTGGCTTAGCAAAAAAAAACACATATTTTTTAAAGATCATATTCCTTTATATTCATAGCTCTTCCAACATACCTTTAAAACCTCTCTAAAACTTTCATTCCACTTCCTTTCCTCACCAAACACCTCTTCATCCATCGTATCATTTCATGGCTCATCTTTGCTACTCTTTCTTGCTCATCTATAGAAAGTTAAGGAAGGAAAAAGAGAGCTAAAAACTAGAAACATGGAACAACTACATGAGCCTAAAAAAATAACTTTGAGTAGTCAAAGAAAAGGGCTTTTACAACCTTTTCTCTTTATTTCTTTGCATATGCATATATTTCATGCCATCATATAGTTAACCAATCTTCATGAAACCATAACCTTCTTAGAAAAGCTTGAATCTTTGAGCTTGTTTTGATGATTTTGAGTTTATAATGCTTTGATGTTGATTGAATGCTAAAAGATCACATTTTTCTATTCTTATCTTAGAATAGCCACTATTCCATTGATTTTTGATATTCTTCACCATTAATCATGCATGAAATGTAATGATGAATAGATAACTTAAGATGTTTTTGTGTTCTATTAAGCTTGATGATGTTTTTGTTATCCTAATGACATAAAAAATATTGTCTTCGACGCTATAAAAATTTGTCTCCATTTGTTTCATGCCATGGAAACATATTCCAACATATTCATGCCTTCTTTTATGTTGACATAAGCATCCTCTTATTTGTTCTTGCATTAGCAGAACGGGTTTGCTTTAGGTGGATATGTTTTGCTATGCCTATATGAATAAAAAAATTACCATGAGAGCATAGGTACTTTACACCCCGAAAGATGTTCCAAGCCCACGAGTAAAGAAGAAATGCCAAGAAGGATAATTAGTTCACTTTAACCTAATAAAGGTGTTATTTTCTCTCCAAGCAAATAACAGCCAAAAGCATAATGAGATGTGAGCGCACAATATGTGTCGGAAACAATCAAACCTTTTTGTTTACTCCTTATTACCATTATACTAAAATTATTATATTCATTTTTTGAGTAAGAAGAAACCCTAGCAACATGAGAAACACAAAAACATAGAGAATGATGTGAAATAAATATCATGTACAAAGAAGAAGAAAAAAAAGAACAACAAATAAATAATGACTAAAATCAAGTGAAATCAAGAATCAAGATAAAATTAGCTAGCTGTAGGCTTGACTCTTTAAAGAAAGTCCTTAGCAAAGTCACCAAGTTGTCACGACGAGCCCCCCATATATGTGGTGGTGATGCTATGACTTAAAAACAAAAGGGAAGAAAGAGTTCCCCTTTAGATCATCCCTTGATTGGGATTTGAATTAGGCGTGATAAAATAAAAGTTGAGGGAGAATTGTTAGACAAATTGCATATCCAACCAGTCTTGGATGGTCATTACGAAATGACCATGAATTAAAGTCGCCACCAATTATTTTGGGCTAGAATAACTGGATACCTATTACAATCCATGATTCCAAGTTATGAAACTCAAAATATTGATTTTATGGGCTATATATACTAGAGTCCATTTTAAAAGGGTCTAGGAGTTGGTTGCACATAGGAAAGGATTAGCACCCCATGACACCTAAAATTGGTACCATCTAGCCATAAATTATCAAAGTCACAGTTTTTCTCTGTTTTTCATGCGATCATTATTTATTTGCAGTCTCTTTCTTATGAATGCAAAATTTTTAATATTAGATTCGAGTTTTTATGATAAAAGTTTAATTAATATCTCTCAATGCAACCTAAGGAGGATAAACATAAAAGATTTAGTAAAATAATGTCTAGATTGATTTAGAGAAGGATACTCTAAGTTGAGCACTAGAGGGACTGACATAGAACATTGCCTTAGGTTTAATGAAATTTGATTTTTTTTTTTTGAAAACATGAATGCAAATCATCATCAAAAAGAGAAATAAGTTGGTGAGATATGAAGGAATATAATAAAAGTTACATTAAAGAGGAATACATGAAAACACAGAAAAAGAGAAACGATCGGGATGTATCATGTAATTGACCTTGGTTATTGAGAAATAATTGAATTGATAATTTTGAGATATATTTGGACTTAAAGGTCATCTTAGGCATAAAAATTTGATAAAAAGTCCAGGGAAGCCCGGGGGATAAAAAAACTTAGATTTTGTATGTTTATTGAAGAATGGGGTTGGAATATCCCTTCGAAGAAAATAGGGTTGGAAAATCCCTTCTAAAAAGCAGGGTTGTAATATTCGCTTGAAAGGAAAGGATATGAGTTATTTTTGAAACTCGAAATTTTTTATATTTAGAAGAAAATAAATTTCAGGACAAAAGATATTTTCAATAAAAAATAGAAATTAATTTTAAAAATAATTTTCAGTTTTGATCCAAGCCTAACGTGACCTATGTCGGGACTCACAACACCATGGGGAAACTATTTAAATATATTTCGAGCCAATCAAATGACTAGAAAAGATGGTTTAGGAAAATCCTAGTAGTTGTCTCAAGTTTAGCAAAAAACAGGGGACAGCATCATACTATCCACCTTCTTGACTTTATGCCAGGTTGGCCTGATGGTTTTTAATGGCAAACAGGGTACATCGAAAAGGTCACTTGATAGGAATTAATGTTAAAGTATTCCAAAAATACTAGAAAATCACTTTCTATGTGGAATTAATTTTTGAAGTTAGGTCTGAGTTAGCATTAACTGCAAGTACTCGAAAAAAAGGAATAGTGAATTTTGAAAAATTGCCTCAGACTCATTGGGAATCATTAAATCACAAACAATACCTTTTCAAAATGGCAATTTTATGAATTTCTCAAGAAAAATATTCAAAAAGTCCAAAAAAATCATTTACTAGGTCAAAATCACCCAGATAGAATATGAATCGCTGGTTTTAGGGGTTTTAGATAGCAAAGGTTCAAAAAATCATAACTTCTACATCCAGAATGATCAAGAGGTAAACAAGCTATCATTGTAAAGATAACTAGAAGCTCTTTTCCAGGAAAAATGCTAGAAAATTCTATAAAAATCATTTTGAATCTGAAAATAATTTTTTAAATAGGGATCATTATACTACCAATACAAAATTAGAGTTTTCTTTGGATTAAGGCTTTTATGGTCACATGTCAAGGTGTTGGACATGCGAATGTCCAATCATCGAGGTTCATGATCGTGAAGTAATGGGCTAATCCAATTCTTATAGAGTAGGTTGTCAAACCATCTGCTGTCCATGCCAATGGTAATGATAGGCTTGAAAGAAGACTTAAAAATAAATGTTAAAACTTTTTTTGGTTTTGGATTAAAAAAGAATATATTTGGCCTAATGAGGCCATGATTCCAAACATTTGTGTTTGATATATCCCTAGGATTAGAGAAGGAATATATTAAAGACATTAAATTCATGCTAATCTCTATTGATTGAGGTTAGCATAGACTTAACTTGAGGTTTTCAAAGAAAAAAGATTCTTAAAAATATCATAAAGGCATTTCAACCAACTTATGATGGACTATACTAAGTGAAAATATCAGATATGAACAACCATTTAAAACACCAAGCTATCCATACACTTCATCAAAGAAATAACAGTGAAAATGCACCCAAGTTATGACAAGATCAAAATATACTAGGCTAAGCATTCACACATGAAATGAACATGTTAAGATGAAAAAAAATGGAAAAAATGTAGGAGCAGGGGCTGTTTTAATGTCAACAAGAAATATGGTACTCTAGTTCATCAAAACACCATTGAAGCATTAAGAAAGTCATGAAAATCCTAAAGCTACAATAAACAAAGCCACAATAATGCATGGAAACTTTAATAAGGTCATGAAAACATGGAGGTTCACTAAAATGATGATGATAAAGGAAAAAATTAAAATAAAAAAAAGCAAAGATAGAAGATATACCCCAATGGAAGCTTAGAGCTTAGCTATATTCATAAACACTACTCCAGTGACTTGTAGCTCATTTTTTTTCCTTTTCTTTGCTATGAATTAGCTAGAAAATAATGGAAAGAAAAAGTTTTTGGCTATGGTGGCTATGGAAGATAGTTTTTAGGGTAGAGATTAGGGAAATGAAAAGTTTTGGAAAAGCCTTTTGAAAGGTAGAAAATGAGCTATGGGAATAGGAGTTTTAAAAGAGCTTGAGTTTTTTTTTTTGGTGGATGATGTAATAAAGTTTTTTTTTAGCAAATAATGATTGGATTACATAGTGGATAGTTTTAGCCACTAAAATGATCTATCATGCAGTCTTAATGTGCCTTTCCAAAATGTATTAATCTAATGTTTAAAGCCCAAAAATTAAATCCACATGATTTATGTGAAGTTATGTCTAATATTGGATTTTTTGGGCCAACGTCATGACCAAATTCTAGTTTCGAAGTCATGGTACAAAAAGAGGAAAAATGTCCTAAACTAGGCCAAAATAGCCTTATGTATCGATACATTAAGCTTTCTCTCAATACATTAAGCAAAAAACCTAGAATGCATACTTTAAACATGGTATTGATGCAAAGTATTGTGTATCGATACTAGCAAGCTTATATCAATACTTAGCTTGTTGTATTGATACATACACTTATATCGACACTTGTTGGCCAAAAATCATGACTTTAGCCATGACATAACTTTATATCGATACAAATAGCCTTAGTTCTGATACAAATAAAAAAAACCTTGGAATTTGGATTACGTTAAGCCTTGTATTGGTACCTCAAGCCCTTCTATCAAAACACATATAAAAATAGGGATTTTTCTTACCTTCGAGTTCCCAAAGTCTTTATCTTAGTCAATAATGTAGTAAATTGACACATGCTTCTTTGAATGACCTCAATGATGCCTCGAATGATGACTTTTGATACTTTAAATGTTAGCCTTAACAAAATAAGGTGTCTATAGATACCTTTGTGTAAAATCCTAGAATGCATCAATACAATAAAAATTATATTGATACATAGAAAGATGTATATGTATCGATACATTTTGGCCAAAAATCACTATTTTAGCTATGAATAAGCCCATATCGGTCTAATTGGGTCATGTACTGATACACTACCTTTTGTATTAATACAAATAGTGGAATTTGAGTTTTAATGATGTAGAGGCCCTTTATTGATACATATAGGCTACGTATCGTACATGCATGCAAAAAATGGATTTTCCATACCTTTGACTCTTTAAACACCTTATCTTAGTCAATAATGGTGGAAATCTAATCCATGCATATATGAATAACTCCAATGGTGCTTTGAATGATTACCTTTAATGCCTTGGATGTTATCTTGGACAAAATGAGGTGTCTACATATATGTTGTTAAGAAAAAAATGTTTATAGGTGAATTTACGATGTTAAAAACCATAGTGACAATTTTGTAATTTCTCTATAATGTTTTCATGCATATTTAAGATTACTACGTCATTTCACGCATAAGGATACATTTAATCAAGTTTTTATGATTTAGAAATTATTATGTAATCTCATGCATTTTTACAACATTTTAGTCATTTGCCGTGACTTAAGACCATTTATGCAATTTCATGCATTTAGGGTCATTTTAGTAATTTGCCATGTTTTAGGGATTTTTATGCAATTTCATTCATTTTAAGAACATTTTAGTCATTTTCCATGTTTTAGGGACTTTTTATGCAATTTCATGCATTTTAAGATCATTTTAGTCATTTTTCATGTTTTAGCAACTTTTACGTAATTTCATGCATTTTAGGACCACTTTAGTTATTTTCTATGTTTTAGGGACTATTATGCAATTCCATGCACCTTAACACCATTTTAACATTTTCATGCATTTTAGGGTCCTTTAGGCTATTACGTGTACATTAGCGACCATTTAGAAATTTCCTTTCATTTTAAGGCCATGTGGGAACTTTCCATGACTTTAGGATCATGTGGGAACTTTCATGTCAATACATGTCCAATAGGATCATGCAAGAATTTTCATGCCGATGCATGTCCTTTAAAGTCTTTTAGGTATTATATATTATGTTAAAAAACCTAGTAAGATATTATCCATTATAATATGAGTTTTAAATACAATTTAAGGTTTTATCCTTGGTTAAAGTAGTCCATAGGAGTGCTTCTATTATATGAAAGTCTCATCATCGATTATTTTTGACAAAAGAATATCCTCTTTAAACAAGTAAATCAAAATTTTTAATTTTCTTGAGAAATAAGATTTTCATAATCCTTTAGGTTTTCCGGAAGATGTGGAATATTTTGATTTCCAAAATTGATTAAAACCTAACTTACTTGGAACTGTAAAAATAGTATTAATTTCAAATAATTTCAAATATGGAAATTATAATTAAATATCAAAACATTAAAATCAATTTTAATCAAGATTTAGGATAACATGGAATTAATAGGTATCATTTTATAGGCATCAAGGAGGGGACAGGTCTTACTTTGTTGATAACCGACTTTCAAACCCTTTCAAAATGAATCTATGGTTAGTATACAGACTTTGGAGTTTATTTATGAGGGTTTAATAACCCTTAAAGGATGAACCTTGGTAGGTGACCAATCTCAACTATCCAAAATAGATTGGTAGTGACTCTAACTTTTTTGGTCATTTCATAATGGCCATTTTGGATGAATAATTCAACATGGCAATTAGTCCTATTCCAATACAAGAAAAATAAAAAGTAATTTACCTATCTCAAGTTCAGCATGTTAGATCCATATTTGGTATGTTACGATAACTTGGCGATTCTACTGGGGACACTTAGAGAGTCGGGCCTAGAATTAATTATGTGTTATCTGATATCTTGATTAATTTGTAACCAATATTTAATTATAATTCCCTTGATTTTTTTAGGTAATAATTCAAGCATTATTATTTTCATTTGATTTATTTCTTGTTATTTATGTTCTTGTTATAATATTCTATTTTTAATTTTGAGCATTTTGCATATAGCTTATAGAATAGGTGTAAAAGGTTTGTCTATTTCTCTGTACACAATGTACACAAGCATATGCATTAGATTCTCCTCTAGTGCATGCAAAAAGCCATAAGTAATCTGATATTTTGGAAGGGTCGAAGTAGCTCTACTTTCTAAGGTGTTAGCCTCTATCTGGGCTAGTGAAAAGCCTACCGGGTGTAAATTCCTACTCTTTTTGAGGTGTTAGCCTCTCACAGGCCTGAAAAATGTTCCCCTACAAGTTAGACCTTTTCTAATAGAAACCTACGATAGGTAAGAATTAGGGTGCCTCAATAGTCTTTTTTGGACTCAGGGAACAATTTATGAAACTATCTAGATGGTAAACCCAACCCCCATATCATGAATCATAGCAGCCAAACCTAGGTAAAGCTATGCAGAACCTCTACTAGAACTTTTTGAAAACTAGGTATAAATGGGGGACACTCTTTACCTCTTTTTCCTTTATTTTTTTAACTTGAGCTTTTCAAATAGGCAATATTGAAGTACATCATTTTTGCTTAGCTTTTTCATCAGCCCCAAAGGTGTCATAATGCCTTAATGAATTTTTTCATGGGAAATTTTTGGCAAATATTTTTTTCCTATATTATTGCAAGAATTAAAGTTTCCATAACCTAAAAATGAAAAACAAATCTAGGAATGAACTTTCTGGAGAAAGAAAAATTAAAAAAATGATAGGAAAAAATTAAAAAAAAAACAAAAAATGAAAAATAGAAAATAGAAAAAATAAATAAAAAATAAAAAAATGTTGGTAAAAAATTTTAAGGTACTCTGTTATATGAGGAATAAAGTGGTGCTAGGTTATCTTCTTTTTGAATCTTTTGCATTCATCACATGATATTCATATATTTTGTATACATTAATGAATTTCCTCCAAGCATCCTTGCATTTCACATTTTTCATACATTTTATTATCATTAAGCTTTTGCATTTAGAAATCATGAATCACTTAACCCATTTTTTATAGCATTGAAAGGGTAAAAACATGGGAGACCAGTTGAAGGAAAGAATCAGTGCCTTAGAATGCATCTAAGAAGAGTTCGGTAATAAAAACTGGGTTATGACAAATGAGCTCAACAAATTGCTAACGGTCAAGGGTCTACAGGGGACAATAAAGAATTTTGCCTAGAAGCATCATCATTCTTGATTAATGCAAAGAATCAAAATTTGGGAGATCAATTGGAAGTGCTTATAAATGTTTTGGAGGCAATAGTCGAAACAATGGGGTACGAGATTTGAGAGATAAAGGAATAGTTATTTAAGTTGACAAAAATCATTAGAGATCTTTTTGGTGATCCCCAAAGTCACCATTGCTTTCAACCTAACCTTTGGCACTTGAAGACTTAAAGATTGGATCAAGCCTATTACTAGGTGAAGGTTTTGATCCCTGGCCTATTCATATGATCGAAGTAAACTTGCTTAACTACACAATTATGCATATTAGTCTCCCTCCAACCCTATTAGTCTTTCTAATGCTACCTAGTCACCTTCTGGTGTCTATACTGAGAAAAGACCATGAAAGGATGAAGGAAACTATAAACTAACCTATAAAGAACTATACTTTCTTCTATTCCAGAATTAGCTTGTTGTCCCTGTGCACATTCTTCTCTACAACCCCCTTATCCTAAATGGTATAACATCAATGCCCATTGCGAACATCATGAGGATTATGAGGGCATTCTATAGAAAAAATGCAATACATTCAAAGGGAAAGTTCAAAGCCTACTTGATGCTAGTGTACTTTGAGTCGAACTAATATTGCTCCTAAACTTTTATCAAGTAATACTATGTTCAGCAGTCATAAAGGGAATTTTGTATTTCAACCCATTGAGTCTCCTAGCATAAGCTTCAAAATTGGCATCAAAAACTTCAATTGCAAACTAATCATGAACTAATCCCCTTGCATAGGATTAAAAGACTTTTGGGAGCGTTAAAGTGCTACAATGGTAAAGTGTTCACAAAAATGGTTTTCTGTGGCTTCTTTATGGACTTTGTAGATGTAGAATCAAGAAATGGTTAAAGGAATTAGAATATCTAGGGCAATGGAATATTGCAGACATAGCTTTTTAGCTGCTTTGTAAAGTTATGTAAATATAGTTGTATGCCCTGACTATTAATCTATATCAAAGTTTGAGCTTTTAGGTTTGGAAAATGATAATGTTTAAGTCATAATTCTTACCTCCATATCAGTTTCTCATGTTTATGCTCAATAAATTATTCATCATAGCATGCATATTAGTGATGTTACTACACTTATGCACTCATTCTTGCATTTTTTATCACATTTATCGATGTTCATTCTTTCATGACCATTAATGTTTTATAAGGAAATAAAAAAAAAAGATTCCATTAAAACCCATAAAAAGGGGTGGTCTTAAGATTGTGCCCTCTTCGTAAATTAATCAAGTTTTTTTTTCTTTTTTCAGATTGGACATAACTAAAAAGCAAAATGAAAAAAGATTAGATTGTTTACCCGAATCAGATATACTAAATTCAAAACCACATAAGAGGATAATTTTCCAAATACCTTAAATCATCCATTGAGGTAAAGAAAAATGGAAGTCTATAGAAACATATTATGCATTAGGGCTAACTTCTAATCAAAGATGATCACTTCCAATTCAAGAATGAGAGGTAGGCTACATGGAGCTAGCTGAGATATCCAAATCAAAATTACCAGTAGAAAGCTTGTCAGAAACAACACAAGGCTTAAAAATGCATAAAAATTTAACTAATTAGAAATGAGGATTCAATCCATTGAGAGTGAGGTGAAATTCAAAGATATAAAAGAACTTTTGCTAGTCCTAAATGAGATCATTCTGCCAAAGTTCAAAACTCTAAAATTTGAAAAATATGGTGGACTCTAATGCTTGAAAATGTATCCAATAGCATATTGTCATAGAATGATGAGGCATACTTGGAATGAGAAGCTACTCATCCATGTTTTTCCTAAGAGCTTAACCAGAACAGCGTCTAAGTAGTATTCCCATTAGAAAGAGGGTATTTGTGCACATGGAAAAGCTTCGCTCAAGCATTTCTGGAGCGATACAACATATGTTAAAGATGACTTCAAACTAATGGACTCTTAGAAATAAGAAAGAATCTTAGTGAAAGTTATAAGGAGTATGCTGTCAATGGAAGGATATGGCCTTACAAGTTCAACCGCCTCTCACCAACAGAGAACTACAAGCCTATTTTGTTGATACTTTTCAGCCTTCATACTATGACAAGTTGATTAGAAATATATTCTCGAAGTTTGTAGACATATTGTTTGTTATGGGAAGAATCAAGCATGGCATAAAGACTGAAAGCATCATTAGACAAGAGTGATGTAGCATTAACAGGGCAAAAAGGTAATGCTATTAATCAATGCATGCAAGACTTGGCTGTCAGTAGTAAAAAAATTGAGGGAATGAGAAGATCCATTCAAACTTAGTCTTCTCTCTCAACTTTTATCAATCGATGTTTTTCATAAATTCATCACCATGTTCTAGAACTTTTCACACAAGCTTACCAAGTCCAAAGTTCAAATATGCAAATATATCTAAAGAGCAATTTTTGAAAGAGTGAAGTTGTATCACTTTCTACCTATTTCCTACACCAAGCTTTTCCATCTACTTACCCAAAATCAAATGATCTTTATTGTCCTAGCAAAGGCTAGGGAACCTCCTATCCAAAATGTTACAATCCTAGCATTAGACCGACACTAAGCGATTAAAAGCCTTTCCATGAAAAATTATGGTGCATTCAAAAGCAAAATGTAGGCCTTTATGGATATAGACCTAATAAAGTTTAAAGAGTTTATGGACACTATCTTTACATGTTCCTTTTGGCCGATAGCATAACACGTGCCCAAACGCATAACTTAGAAAAGGAATGGTTAAGAATTACCTTCGGGTTATCCCTTAATCAGGAATTGAAATAGGTGAGATGAGATAATAGCGAGTGGAGGACCATTGAATGAATCGCTTGTCTAATTGGTCTTGGATGATCACCACGAAGTGGCCAAAGACTTGGAGTTGCCATCAATCATTTTGTGCTAGGCATGATTGGATGCCTATTAAGAATGATATTCCTACTTACGAAACTTAAAACATTGATTTCAAGTCTATGAGGTCCAAAGATTTGTCAATTGGGTTCAGGAGTTGGTTACTCGTGGGAAAGGATTAGCACCCCCATGATGCCCGAAATCAATACCTGCTAGCCATGTCTTACACTGGATTCAGTTTTTTCAATTTTTTCTTGTCATTATTTCAATATAATCCCTTTTTTATGCATGAATTTTGTATAAAATTGTAAATCTGGGTTTTAATGAAAAGTTTAAATAATGTAGTGCCTCGAAGACATCAAAAGCTTAAGGATTTTGATAAAAATGATATTCAAATTTAATTTTGAAAATTAGATATTCAGCGTCAAGCACTAGAAAGATTTCGACATGGAATATTGTCTTTAAATTTTTAAAAAATGATTTGGAAATATGAATGCATAATTGACACCACAAAAGTGAAACGTGTTAGTAAAACAAAAAAAAAATAATATCGAAAAAATAAAAATCCAAAAGCATAAAAAAAGGATGATTGGAATGTATCTTATAATTGTCATTAATTATTAAGGAATAACGAAGATGACAATTTTGGGATGGGTTTGGACTCAGTGGTTGCTTAAGATGTTAAAAAGAAGTTTTGATTAAAAAGCCTAAGAAAGTCTATGAGAGAGAAAATTTAGACTTTGAGTGGAATTTGGAAAGTGAGACTGCAATATCACTTCAAAAAAATAAGGTTAAAGTATCCCTGAAGATAAAAAACTTTAGTGATGAAGTTAGGAAAAAATAGGATTAAAGTAATTCTTCGAAAAATAGGGTTGGAGTATACTCAAAAATGAAAAATTTTAGTTGGAGTTTAAAAAAATATGGTTAGAGTATCCCTTCAGGAAACAAGGTTAGAGTATCCCCAAAGATAAGAAATTTTATGATGAAATTTGGAAAAATAAGTATCCCTAAGGATGAAAAATTTTAGAATATCTTTTTAGTCAAAGGATATTCTTTAAGGAAATAGATATTTAAAAAATTAAAACGATAAGATGGAATAAATTTTTATTTAGCTTTGAACTGAGCCTCTTTGAGTCCATTTTATGACACGACTCCATGGAGAGTTAATCGGATACATTTAAAAGGATTTAAATAACTCGAAAATGTGGTTGGGAAAATTTGCCTAATTTTTTATGTTAAAAAGCAAGGGATAACATCGCGCTTTCCTTCTTCCCAATGTTATTTTGGGTAAAGTCAGAGATTTTGGGAGTTAAGTGAAGTACCATTAGAAAGGTAACTAGATAATGGTTAATGTAAAAGTATTCCAAAAATCTTAGAAAATCACTTTCCATGTGGAATTAATTTTTGAAGTTGGGTATGTTTCAGCACTGACAGCACATGCAAAGGAATGGTTACAGCAAACTTTAAAAGATCATTTTCGATTCATACAAAATCACTAAATTATAAACAATACCTTTTTGAAAAAGAAATTTCATGAATGTGTTAAGAAAAATTTTTTAAAATTCAAAAAAAATATATCATCTGGTAGGCTAAAATGGCCCAAACAAAATACAAATCACTAATTCTAGGGGTTCTAGATAGTAAAGTTCAAAAAATCATAACTTCCTTATCCAGAATAAGCTAAGGAAAAACATAATATCATTGGAAAGGTAATTCAATCCCCTTTCAGGGAAAAATATCAAAAAATTCATGAAAAATGGTATATAGTTTGAAAATGATTCCTCAAGTTGTAACTATATTGTTGAATGCAAAAACATGGTTTTTTTTTTTTTTTTTACTTTTTAGGGTTTTTTAGGACTAAACTTGAGCCATGGACATCCAAATATCTGTGATAGAAAGGAATGGGTGACATGGGATTCATGAGCTCATTTACATAATCCTTTGAGTAGTTATGGACAATGAAACAACCTATTTACCATGTTGGCAAACAAGGTACTAAACTTAAGATTAAGGCATAAACACTTTCAAACCAGTAAAAAGGCCATTTTATTTGTAAACCAAAATTCTTTTAACCTCTTTTAACCATGAATCCAAACATAGAAAGCTTGGTTTATCTCTAAGATTGGAGGACCAACTTGATGAAAACATCAAATCCATGTTATTCTCTATTTATTGGAGGTAACATAGATTTAACTTAAGGGTGTTTCTGAAAACAAGTTTTTACAACAAACACTCATCAGAGAAAGACATCAAGAAGACATTTTAATATGTAAAGTTTGTAAACATGGCATCTATAAAAGAACTTGTGCTGGCACAATAAAAAGACAACATCTTTATCACATGAAACATACAAATATGCATGAAATGCAGAAAATGCAAGAATAAATATGCGGATGCTTACGTAAACATAAAAAATGGTATGAACATGTTGGAATATGTTTTAATGGCATGAAACCAATGGAGACAAATTTTTACAACATCAAAAACTTGATTTTTTATGTCATCAAGCAAACAAAAACATCATCAAGCTTAATAGAACAACAAAATGTCTTAAGATACCTATTTATCATTAAGTTTCATGCATGGCTAATGGTGGAGAATGTCTTTCAATTAGTGCCCATCTCTTTGCGGACAAACTCAACTAGTGCCCAACTCTTTATGGGCAAACTTGATTGGTGCCCAATTCTTTGTGGTCAGACTCAACTAGTGCCCAGCTTTTTATGGATGAACTCAATTAGTACCCAACTCCTTGTGGATGGACTCAATTGGTGCCTAGCTCTTTATGGACTAAAGGATATGAGTTTTGGATAGATTACCTGGACGGCTTTCCAATTTATGAGCTTGCGGGGTTAGGAATTCTTACCTAAAGCTCTTTGGGGCTTTACGAAAATAAGAATCTATACTTGGGATTCTTTGCTAGTTTGACTTTTAAAGTCAAGAGTTTATACTTGAAAGATGTTAATTATTTTATGGATGCTGCATGAGGATGCAAATGCATGTTTAGGTCATGCAAAATTAATGAATTTAAAAGCCTAATCTGGCAATTAGTTATGGCTTTTTTAATTATTTGCTCTTCCACTAGTTTAATCGGGCAACCTCTTGCCCCAAGGTTTATTACTTTTGCTCTAGATTCTAGAGGCTTTAAATGTCAAGGTTGTTTTTAAAAGTTACAGATGGCCCATAATTATAAAGGAAGTGTTTTAAGTTGATCGACTCATGTTTAGGATCCTTTTGCTAAGTTTGCTAGCAAGTTTTGTTTAGTTCAGAGGGTTGTTTTGGTAGTTTGGGTTAACTAACCTCAAATTTAGGGGCTAATGACAAAAGTTTAGAATGGGCTCTTAGTTTTACTTTTGTCTAAGGTTTGCTAGGGAGAAGGTTTTGATAATGTCTTCAAAATTAAGAGGTCTAAGAGTAAAACCAACTATGGCTCTAATAGTTTATTATTTATCTTTAAATGAGAAACAAATTTCTTACAAACTTTTTATCTTTTCTAAAGTAGTATTAGGAAATCTAGTTATTAGTTTTCTTTATTTATCATGCATTATCAACTAAATGATAAACATGATACATGCAGGAGTTACCAAAAGAAATTAAAAAAATCAAGCAATTGTATTTCATTCAAAAAAGTACAAGTTATGAAATCTTGAGATCATGAAAAATTTTGAGATACAATTGAGTTAGGAATAGGTTTTTCAAGTAGCTAATGCCCCTGATACTAATGACATGAATCTTCTAGTGAGTGCTTCTAGAGACTTTTCTCGAGTAGTCAATGCTTTTAGTGTTAGTTAACCCTTAAGAAGGCTCTTTATATTACCGTGTGATGTGATGGTTGCCGAAAGGCTAGGTAGACATTGCTTTTTCTCTCTAGGTTTAGGTGAAAATAAGGTTTGGTAAGATAGGTTAAAGTAATATAGGTGTATCAGGTTATGATTCAGTATTTTAAACATAACATGGTGAATAGGTGAGGTTGGTTATGGTCTAAGCTGGTGATAGTCTAGACTCAATTAGGTTTTGGTAAGGAAGAATTTGGTCACTTAAGCTACCTTTTTAGGTTTTCAACTTAAGCTAGCTTATTTCTCTAGACGGCCTTGTTTGGTTTTCATTTAAGGTTTTTCTAGAATTATAGATTCCCTTTTGGGTTTTCCCCATAAATACTATCAGGCATGGTATTTCTTGATGAAATCAAAGTTGATAGCATTGGGCAGGTCATTGCCATTTATTTCTGTTGAGATTAAGGTTCTTTAAGAAAGTACACATTTCACCATGTATGCCTTTATCAGTTCGTGGTCTATTTTTTCTAAGTATCTTTATGGATTGGAAAAATTTGTTTAAGCACTAGGTCATCTTCTTGAAATTGACAAGGATAGACCTTCTTGTTATGGGCTCTCATCATATGCTTTTGGTATATTTGCCTATGACAAATAACTTTCACCATTTTCTCGTCAATGAGATTAAGCTGCTCATATCGATCCCTGACCTATTCAACTTCTTCAATTATGATTCCATCAAAACTCTAAGTAAGGGGATCTCGATCTTGATAGGTAGAACAGCTCCATGTTGTAGACTATGGAAAATGGGTGCTACACCCATAGAAGTTCAAACCACTGCGTGATAGGCATGTAGTGCAAAAGGCAGGTTCTCATGCTAATCTTTATACATTTTAGCCATCTTTTCAATTATCTTCTTGAGATTCTTGTTAGCTGCTTCGGCTGCCCCTTTCATTTTTGGGTAGAACGAGATTAAGTTATAATATTGAATTTTGAACTGAGAGCAAACTTTTTGTATCATCTTATTGTTCAAGTTTAGCGTATTATTTATAGGATATATTTGGGAAGCCTATATCTAAAGATGCTATCCCATTTTACAAAATCACACACAATAGATTTGGTGATCTTGGCGTAAAAGTTGCTTCTACCTGCTTAGGAAAATAGTCAATGGTGACCAAGATGAATTGGTGCACGTTAGAAGCCTTGGGAGTGATAAGCCAAATCATGTCAATGCCCTACATAGAAAGGCCATAGAGCTGTCATAACACGTAGAGTTAACAGCAGGACATGGATTTTGTCTGTGTAGATTTGGCACTTGTGACACTTTTAGGCATAACTGATGCAATCCCTTTGAAGAGTCAACCAATAATAGCCAAATTATATGACTTGTTTCGTCATTCTGTGTCTATTGGCATGCATATCATAAATTCTTTCATAGACTTCTTTTACGATTTTTTAGCTTCAGAAGCATCCACATACCAAAGTAATACTTGATCTTCAGCATTTCTAGTATAAACTTCCAACATCAAGAACAAAACTCATAACCATTCTTCGGATGGTTCTTCAATCAGTTTTGATAGCATACTTGGGATATTATTGATCTCTATCATAATAAAGAATGTCATGTACCATAGTAGCCCATCTCTTTCTTCTTTTATGCTCTGGCAGTAGGTCAAAGCTTCATGGATACTAATTTGAACAGGTGTGACCTTTGATTCTTGGTTTACTTTAAACATAAAGGCCAAGGTTGCTAGAGCATCTGCTATTTGATTTTCTTCTTAAGGCAAATTTTGAAAGCTGATCTTGTCAAAATCTTATCTTAATTTAGATATTAGCTTCTCGTATTGAGTTAGCTTAGTATCCTAGGTTTCCCATTCTCCTCAAAACTGATAGATCACTAAGGTTAAATCCTCGAATACTTACAGAATTTTGATACCTCTTTCAATGGCAACTTGGAGTCTTATGACATAAGCTTTGTATTTGGCAATGTTATTGGTATAGTCAAAGTTTAATGTGGCAATGAAATGGTAGTAACTTCCATTGGGTAAGATCAGAATAGCCTCAATTCCATGCAACTAAAACATTTGAAGCTATTTTAAATTATAACTTCTAAGATTGCTAATGATCGAGAGTATTTTTTCTTCGGATATGCATATTAGATCTTTGTTTAAAAGTTTAAAATCCATCAGTTGATAGTCATCTATCACTGGGCTTGCCATGAAATCAATTATTGCACTACCCTTGATAGCTTTTTAGTTCACATACACAGTTTCGTATTCACAGAGTAAGATTTACCACCTGCCTAATCTTCCTGACAAAGCAGGGCCTGGCATAAGTATTTGATGGGGTCAAGTTTGGCTATTAGCCATTTGGTGTCGTATAGCATGTCTTGCCCTAACCTTCTAGCTGTCTAAGCTAAAGCATAAAATAGCTTCTCACTTGCTGAGTACTTATTTTCACACTTTGTGAACTTTTTGCTTAGATAGTAGATAGCCTGCTCTTTCTTACCCAACTTGTCATGTTAACCTAATACACAGCTCATAAACTTACTGAAACCTAATAAATCAAGGATCAAAGGTTGATCGAGTTTGAGAGGTAGTGTTTAACCTTATCAAAGGTTTCCTAGTATTCTTCTTCCATTCCCTAGGATTTTGCTTTTAGAATAACTGCAAGATTACATCATATTTATTGGTTAATTGGGATATAAATATGGCTTTGTAGTTTAACCTTCTTAGGAAACTCCTCACCTCCTTTTGGGTATAAGGTGGTGACAAATTTTGAATGGCCTTAACCTTGCTAGGGTCAATTTCTATTCCCTTTTCACTTATAATAAAGCTTAATAGCTTACCAAATGTGACACTGAAGGTGCATTTATTAGAATTTAGTTTGAACCGGTAGTTGCATAACCATTTGAAGAGTTTTCATAAATTAGAACTTGTTCACTCTTCTTTGGGGATTTGGCAATCATGTCATCCATATAGACCTATATTTCCTTATAAATAAGGTCATGGAATAATGCACCACTTCTCTTTGATAGGTTACCCTTACATTCTTAAGTCTGAAAGGCATAACTTTGTAGCAGAAAGTACCCTATATGGTCCTAAAGGTGGTTTTCTCCATATTCTTAAGTGCCATTTTGATCTAATTGTAGCTTCAAAATTTATCCGTAAAAGAAAATAGTGTATTCTTGGTAGTGTTGTCCATTAGGGTGGATGTGAGGAAGATAAAAGTTTCATTCGAGCTAGCCCAGTTTAGACCCTATAATCTGCACGTGTCTGTACTTTGCCATCCTTTTTAGGGACTGAGACTATGTTGGCTAACGATTCGAGATACTTAGATACTTCAAAGAAACCCCATATCGAACTACATTTTTACTTCCTTTTTGATCTTAAAAGGCATTTATGCTTTTGTTGTATGCGCCTACATTTGAGTTTAAAGAAAAGTTTATTGACTATAATGTTGGTGTCTAATCCAAGCATGTCTTTGTAGGACTAAGCAAACACATTCGAATATTCATGGAAAAGGTTTATCAGTTTAGTTCAGCTTTGATGGGTTTATAGAGGTTCCAATCTTAATCTCTTTTCGATCATTTTCTGTCCTATGATTTATGGTTTCAATTAGTTCTTCATGGGGTAAGATTTTATTTTTTTTGTTCAATTAACCTTAGTCGATTTGGTGGTACGATACCTTCCTCTAAATCTTCCTTAAGCTTAACCTCGCTAATGCAGATCAGTTGCTCAAAATTAATTTTTGGAATCCTAATATGAATATTCATGTCACTTTCATCTAGGTAATTGAAAATATAGAAAAAAATAATATAAGTGGAAAAATATGTATAAAAAGGCCTTAGAGTTGGCAAGAAAAATGAGAATGGACACAAGAATAATGCTTATTCATTTTTATTAATAATACTAAATAAAAAGGACGCCTATACAAAGGATCCTACAATGCTTTTGGGCAGAAGCATATAGGTTTAGTTCATAGTATTACTTTGAAACAAACTTAAACAACACAAGAATCTCAGTTTTAGTCCGAACACTCGAAACAAATCTTAGAGGGCACAAACTATTCTCATGGTCTGTTGTTGAACTCCCTAGCTCATTAGTTGCATTGATAGAGAAATATCTGAATTCCTTGCTTAAAATGATCACCACACAGTCGAAGTTAGTGTTTGATCCATACATCCCTCTAGATGAAAACTTTCCCATAATGATGACAGCAACATTGATTCAAATCCCAAGTCTTGACCAAGTAGATAAGCCATCCTCTTCCACAATTTTTCTAAGTTTACTTTCTTTTTTAGTGTGCATTTGTTTTAAACCCCAAGCCTATCTTATCGATCTGGTTAATAACTTTTAAGCCTCTAGCAATACCCCAGAGCCACTTTTTGAGTCCTCTTCTAGCCCAGGCACCCTTATTGATTGTCAACTTCAGACTTGTATAAGTACTCCTTAACGAATGAGGCTCAACTATTAGTAAACCTTCTTTAATAATGTGTGCTGGCTGTGTTAAGGATGTTTGTTTCTTATCGTAGAACATAATCTTATGCTCATTCATCATTTTTTGGTCTATTGAATGAAACTCTTTGCATGTTTGGAAAGTGTAGCCTTGAGCAGTGTGAAAATTACTAAAATTAGCTGATTCTACTTTTTATCTTTCAAACCTATTGATCAACTCCACTTCTACCAAAATTTGCCAAAATAAACTCATTAGCATTCTGACTTTTTTTATATATTTTTTAAGATCTTGCAGGCATCCTCAATCATCATTTTCCTTTATCCTTAGAGGTAGCCATTTTATTCAAGTCACTTTTCAAAGCTTCATCCATTATTTTGCACAAGATGACTATGTGTGCAAAGTTTTTCATACCACTCCCTCTTACTTTCTGATGGTAGGGAGTTTGTAAGTTGTTGATGAACCTAATGGTCATTTCTTTCTCACTTAGCAAGGGATGAATCTGAGTAGCTTCTTCTTTCCATCTCTAGGCGTACTATTTAAAGCTTTCATTAGGTGTTTTTCCCATGTTCATTAGAAAAAGACAGTTTAGGGCCCAATTGGACACATGTTTGTATTTATCGAGGAAAGTGCAGGCTAGATCCCCCATGTTTGAACTCTACTAAGATCAAGCCCTATGTACCAATGAGCAGCTACCCCCGTTAGGCTATCCCAGAAGCATTAGGTTAATAGTTTTATATTCTCCTCATACCTGACTATTTTCTAACAATACATCCGATAGTGGAATCTATAGTCCTATTGTATTTTTCAAAATCTGGCACCTTGAATTTAGGTAGGATAAAGAAATTAGAGACTGCACCTAAAGATTTTGCATCTATGATCTTGAATTTTGTTACTACCTTCCATAGCCCTGAGGCATTTTTCTAATGACTGATACTTTAATCCTCATCAGTTTTAAAAGACCTTTTTACTTTCTCTTGCTCAACATGTTCATCAAGGTTCGGGACTAAAGGCCTTGCCGATGAAGAGCCCATAACCTGGTGCCCATGAAACAAAATGGGTGTGGATGCTAGATTTTATGCTATCTAGTTGAGCCTCATCTGTTAAGGAGGACTCATACAAGTCTGAAGTTGACAATCAATGAAGGTGCGTGGGCTATAAGAGGACTCAGAAAGTGGCTTTGGGGTATTGCTAGAGCCTTAAAAGTCAGTAACTAGATCAACAAGATAGGCTTAAGGTTTAAAACAAATGCACACCAAAAAAGAAAGTAATAGTTATGTTAGGGGAATTGGTGCTATCTAGGGTTTGTTGTTCATGCGATGCCCCTTCATGAACATTGGTGGCTTTAGTACGACCATTTAGGTTACACTTAGGATTAGTCAACCCTTTACCCTTTTTGATAGTGCTAGTTTGCCCTTTATCCTTTAAAGCATTGGATAATAACTTAGTTAACTCTGCTATATGAGCTCGGAGCTCCTCGTTCGTGCGAAGTGACTGCTCCTGAGATTCTTTATACATAAGCTTCAATCATTTAATTAGGGGATAATAGGCATTTTCCATGGCTTTTCAATGATTACAAGTATTATATCAGTGACAAATGGTAGACTCCATGTTTCAAAGCACCTTGCACTTTAGATTATTGCCAGATTAGACTTTTATGATGTGTCATGAATATGTTTGATGAGATGATGATAAATATGCAATAATGGTAGTAAGTGATAATGAATGAAGAATAAAATAATAAAATAACTGAGTTATTTATGCAAATACAAGGGGGCAATTTGACTGTAAGATAGCTTTGCCAATAGCATCTTTCACAAAACAACAAAAGAGTTTGATTATGTGATTACATCTAAAAATATCTAACATGGTTACATTGTCTAGTTACATGTTCTAAGAAATACATCAACTGTTGTTCATGGTATCCAATAGGCATAATATCTCGCATCAAAGACCTAGTTACTTTGAACATGTCATCCATCTCCATTTGGCCTGCCTAAATCTGCCAGTAAGATGGCAATGGCGGTCTTGATAACTTTGACGTGCTTGATCGATCATCTATTGCCATTGTCGTGCTTATTACTCTGAAGCTCTTTTAGCTCCTCGATACGATCTTGACAAGCTTGTAGTGATTGTTTTAAGTCTGGAATTCTAGGTGTTAGGACTTTATTCTCAATCCTATTTACTCATAAATCTCACACTTAAGCTTTAAGACATCCACTTCTTATTTCATAGGTCGATGTGAGGGCATAGGCCCTGTTAAGCTTCTCCCCATTAACCTTGGCCTCTTTTTTCTATTGGCTTAATTCCTTATCAAGGCAAGCAAGTTCCTTTGACACTCAGCTGATGATTTACAAACATGCTGGCATTTATTTGCTCTTTGCAGTGCTACATAGTCCTTTGTCAAATTCTTGAAATCTTCTTTAAAGTGACCTCTCTCTTTGACAACCTGATTCATCACTTCATTTCCAATTGGCTCATTGTGTACTTTAAACAGGTGGTTTCTATGGTAAAGGCTGCCCTTTCTTGTTCGAATTCATGCTACAGTAATTCAACCTCGAAAAAAGGCTCATCAACCAAGGCCTAAGTTGTATAGCAAGTTTTTTACTCATCGTACCCTAAAGTCATGTCACTCCTTCTGTATCTCTCTATGTAATAAACCTCTCTTTAAGCATAAAAGGCTGATTAAACTTTCAACTTGTAGTTAGACCTATCATATTTGAGGTCTTGAAAAAATGAGATGAATGATAGGCATTGAAATTATTGCAAAATTTGGAAGTTGCATAGTTCATACTTTCCCACAATGCCATAATTGGCACGTAACTATAATCTCCTCATCTATACATGATTGGTTGAAAGAAAGTTAATGGAGCCTTCAATGTAACCTCTTCTCCTCTAAAATGTTTAAACTTTTTAACTTATTGTTCATTAAACTTGTCTTGGGGCCATTCCTTCTCAAGGACCTTAGAGAATGCGCTGAAATTAGGAAAGAAAATGTGTAACATTCTCCTTTCTTCAACATGAAATGACTGATGAGCCATATGTGAAAATTGGACATCCAATGAAGTGACTTATCCTTTTTTTTCAAATGGTGAGAGCTCAAATGGTCTCAACAATGATGGTAGGTACAAGGCTGATATTATAGCACAATCAGGAGAATAAATCTACAACTACCATCTTCATGTAACCTAAGATTTTTAAGAATATATCAGTTCGTATATTGCTAGGGCATAAATATCTTAAATTTTCCTAACATCAATAGGACTGGCTATTACTTCCCTCAAGCTAGCCTAAGAAATGCACTCACTATTCTCTTTTATTTTAATGTGCCCTTTAACCCATAACTCTGTGGCTTTGAGAGTTTATACTATTCTCTTCTTAAAAGGCAAAGGTTGTGACCTTTTACAGTACACCCTATTGGACTTGGCCTTTTCAATGTTGAGCAATATGGTGTATTAATTAATGATGGGGACCAAATCTGCTTGACTAAAGGTAAAGCATTAGTATGTCAGGTTCAAAAACTATGAGGCTGCCTTTGATAAGCCAACATCAAACCAAACCTTGAGTAAGAGGGCTATATCCAAATGCATTTCAAATCATGGCTATCATTTTGTTAAAACCTAATTTTAAACCTTTGTGCATCGTTGAGACATAATCGAGCTTGAGAATATTCATATCTTCATGCTATTGGTGTTTTGACCATGCTTAAGCTTCTTCAAATGGCTCAAGAATAGTAGAAAACTATTGCTTCATGACAAACACCACCTATTAAACAGGACCAATTATCCCATAATGATGATGATTATAATGAAATGATGCATGTGTCAAGAAAAACAAAAAGGAGACAAGTTAGTGACCATGCAAAATAATACACATAAGAAAGATGAATAAATAAAAAAAGTGAGAATGAAAAATAAATCCTAAAAATTGTCCAGACAATAGTGTTATGATGCTTAAAAGCAGGCATGACAATTGTGAACGTTATGACAATACACAGACAACATAATCGCGTGTCTGGGTAAAAAAAGTCACCCTTGACGAGATGATTTGAAATGTTGTAGGGATAAAACTAATTGGCCTGGTGGTGATGTTGCTTATCGCCATCTATTTCAAGTGTGTGTTAAGCTATTGTTTAGACAACATAATAGCTTCTTTGGGTTAGATATGAGTCTTTTGAGGTGATATGAGGCCTCATAGATGAGGACATTCATTTGTTACCACCTACTTATTAACAAAGGTTAGCTATTGATCAGACAACATAATGCATGCCCCGATGAGGAAACGATACATAAAATGTCTCTTACAGCATAAAATAACAAATGCAGGCGACGATGTTCATTCATCATCACCTACATGACTATAATAAACAAGAGTAAAGGTAAGAAGTGTTTCCTTGAGTGTTTCTATTTTCTAGGGCATTTTAGCAGCATTTCAATATGGTTTGACATGGTTTGGCTCATATGGCTCACTATATGGGGTTTAAGTTTATGCTTAAATTGGTATCTAAATCACTGTTTCATCCAGTAAGCACAGCAAGGCACCTCGATCCTAAGCTTATTATAGGCTTGGCAGAAAGGGTTCGATCCAGTGGATGTATTTCCTTATGTGAATGCAAAAGGTTGCTCATGAGAGATATAGGTACTTTACACCTTGAAAGGACTTGTTATGCATGTGCAGAAGGTTACAAATAAAGGTAGATAGCTCACTTCCTTTTAATAATTAAGGCTCTAACCTCACCATAAAGTTTGGCAAGAATCTAATTCAAATGCATGTGTACAGTGTGTGTCAAGGAAACAATCAATTTTTTTTGTTCACCTCTTGTCACCATACTTATGATGTCAATACTTATTCAGGAATAGGACAATCCTTGAAGAATAAAACAAAAATCAAGAAAAATAAAACATTAGTAATCAAAGATGAAAGAAAATTAAAAATTAATAACTAACAATCGAAAGTCGAGAACCGAGAAACTAGTAACACATGACTAGTAGTAGGCCTAACACTCTAACTTTGCTCTTTAGCATATCACCAAGCTGTCATAACATGCCTTCTTTTGTCTCAGAGCATAACACCCACCCGAATCAATCAGATGGTGAATTGCATGACTTAAAAAAGGAATGGTTGGTAATTACCTTTGGGTTTTTCTTTGATTAGGATTTGAACTAGGCATGATGAGATTCTAATAAAGGGGAAAACCATCAGACGAATCATTCATCCAACCGATTTTAGATGACCACCACAAAGTGGCCAAAAATTTAGAGTCGCCACCGATCATTTGGGGCTAGGTATAGACCTAAATTTGTCTAGGCCTCCATTCTTAACAGCCTAAAATATCCGAGACCAATTGCTTACTGGCCACCCAGTGGTGGTAAATTTCCTAAAGGTAGAATGAACATTTTCAAGAGCTATTTAGTTGTGTTTAAATGACCACAAGTGCACGTGATAAAATTAGTTTCGTTTCAAAGGTCATAGAGAACAAATCTTGAATAAAAATATGAATATTGAGGTAGAATAGTTAGATTTTAACTTTACATAAGTGAAATTTTGAAATTTATTTCTATAGATGTTATCATTGTCAAATTTTCCATTTCTAAGAATTTCTCGAGAATTTTTTGATAAATTTAAGAAGTTGGCCGTCGTGTATTTTTACCGATATCAATGTGGTATTCATGCCAATAATCACTCCAAAAAATAAGAAATATTCAAGGAAAAATTTGTTTTAAAATTTTTTTCATAAGGTGTCAAGTTGTCCATTTAGGACTTAAATTTGAATTTTTTTCATGTACTGTGAGTATCATACTCATGAAATTTACCTAGTAAAAATTGTTGCGGATTTCAAGTTTTCATATTTATTATTTTTATAAATTAATATTTTGATTAATATGTTGGATAAAATTCATTTTTATAAAATTTAAACATATTTTTAAAATTTTTAGTTTTCAAAATATAGAGTTTTCTACTCCATAAATTTTTTTGAAAGATTTTTTTGAGTTTATAATTTTTAAAATTCTTTAAATATTATCAATTAATTCATAATAAATCAGTTTCCAAAGTTCAATGTATTTTATGAGTTTAATCTTTTTTTAAAATTTTTTTATTTTAAAATACGAAGTTTTTCACTTCGTAAATTTTTTTAGTAGGATTCCTTTGAGTTTATAATTTTTAAAATTCTTTAGATATTTTCATTAAATTCATAGTAAATTATTTTTTTATAATTTAATTTATTTTATGAGTATTGTTTTTTTAGAATTTTTTTTTTCAAAATATAAAGTTTTCTACTTTATAAATTTTTTCGAGGGAATTTTTTTGAGTTTATAATTTTTAAAATTCTTTAAATATTTATATTAAATTCATATTAAATCAGTTTTTAAAAATTTAATTTATTTTATGAGTTTTATATTTTTTTTTTCAAAATGATAATTTCTCCTATAAGGGTTTTTCTCGTAAAATTTGACAAGTTTGGAATTTTAATGGTTTTTTCTTAAACATTAAAATTGATTTTGTTCTTAGATTAAATTATATTGATCATATGGAATTTTATTTCAAGTACATAATTTTTAATTTTTATAATTTAGTCCTTCTAATTAATTTTAACGGTATAATTTTATATATTATATAAATATCTTCCTAAATTCTCTAAAGCTTGACATGCTGTGGATGAAATAATCCACTAAAAGACAAACTTAATTAATATAAATAAAATAAAAATAAAATAAAAATAAACAAACAAAATAATAAAAAAAATGTGTATAAACATGTAGAACCCATCGCCCAAGGCAATTCTTAAGCCTTGGCTGACTCTCCCCTTCTGTAAATAGGGGAAGAAAATTTGCATTAAGAGTCTTTAGGCTTTATGGAGAAAATATAAGGAAAAAAACACCAAAATACCTAGATTTTCAAGCTTTTCTAAGGTAAAATTCTTGAAAAATTCTTAATTTTTGTTCATTTCTTGTTTGATTCTTCTTTTTAATGAGCCAAATGAATACTTTTTCTCATGAATTTTGATTCATGCTGAAAGGCTAAGTATGATGGCTATGATTACAGCTTTTTATTTTGGTTGTTTTAGTTATTTTTTTTAGAAACAGTTTGATTTTCTTGGAGATTATTTGTGTTTTTTGATACGTATATTGTTATTTTCATGAATACATGTTTATGTAATTTTTCTTAATATTTTCATGTTGTTTTATATTGATTTATTCATTATTTTGTACGTTTTTATGCTTATTTATGCTTAGAAAAATTATAATATGCATGTATGTTAATATTTATGAAAATATGTAATGAAAAAATTATTTTTGCTAAAAATATTTTGCTGGCCCAATCTAATGGATATTTTTTATAATATTGATGCTTAGCTTTTTGATGATTTTATTTTTTTAGGTTATTTAGTAATATTATGTTATCTAGGAACTAAATAGTAAAATATTGAAACAATTTTCCAAGACCATTCTTGCATGGCTAAGAGCCTCTAGTATCATTTGACGAGTGTTTCTTGCATATTCTAACATCTTTTAGGCTTTTTTTCAACATTTTAAGGGCTTTTTTGCAATTTTAGAAAGTTAGGAGACTAATTTGCAAAAAAAAATGAAAAAATTGTTTTGTGGCCATAGGTGTTTGGTGAATCATTTTCATGATTTTTGATGCAGTTTTTATGAATCTTCATGATATGTTTTGAATTAATTTATGATCTTCTATTATGTAGAGACTAAATTGAAAAAGTAGAAAAGTTTAAAATTCATTACGAAAAAACATTCATTATGGATATTTTGATATTTTAAATATTTCTAACCTTCCTATGGTCTTCTGTAAAGGTGTAGAAATTATTAAACTTTTTGTATTCTTTTAGTTTTCCGTTAGGGTACAAAACATAATTTTAAAAAATTAAGGACTCATTTGCACAATTGTAAAATTTTTGTTCTAAGCCATAGATACTTGGCCAAATTTATTATATGATCTTTTGATACAATTTTCATGATTTTTATGATGAATTTTGTGACTAATTATGTGTTTACTTTTTATAAGGACTAAATTGCAAAGTTATTAGGGATCGTTTAGAAAAACTTTACATTTTAGAATATATCTAATATTTTTTATGTTTTAAAATTATTTTTCACATTCCTATGGTCTTCCATAGGGTGTAGAAATTATTAAACTTTTCATATTCCTCCGATTTTCAAGTAGTGGTAAAAAAAGTAATTTTGGAAAGCTTAGGGACTTATTAGTAATTTTTTATAGTTTAGGTCAATCTTGGTGTTCAAATGACCCATAGAGGGTATAATTGTCATTTCATATCGTATCTAATTATCATTTCTAGGCCTTCAGTTTACCAGGATATTTATAGGTCAAAGGTAAACCCCAAGGGCACTTTAGTAATTCATGTTAGAACCAAGTCTTATTTGATCACTGAGATACTTCTATGTCAAAGGTGTACAGTAGGAATAGGTTTGTTTATTTGTGATGTCATTGAGCCTCCTAGGTTACCAAGATACTTATAAGTCAAAGGTATAGCCTGGGGATATTTTAGTAATTTACCTTAAAATCGAGTCCCTCGTAATCACCAAGATACTTATATGTCAAAGGTGCATAATAAGGATAAGTTTGTCTTTTATAAAGTCATCCAACTCTCTAGGCTACCTAGATACTTTGATGTTGAAGGTAGACTTTAGGGACATTTTAGTAATTTATATTAGAACCAAGTACTATGTGATCACGAGATACTTAAATGTCAAAGGTATACAATAAGAATAGGCTCATTTGTTCATAAAGTTTTAGAATCTCTAGGGTGCCAAGATACTTATATGTCAAAGGTACTCTTTAGGGACATTTATTAATTCCTTTTGGAATCGAATCCTTTAAAGTCACCAGGACACTTTTAGGTCAAAGGTGCACTTTAGAGGATATATTGGTCATTTCGACCAAATTGGAGCCCTTAGAGTCAAGTTTAGTACCTTTCATCTAAATTGAGTCTTAGCATAATTTTTAATATTTATAATAAAATTGGAATTTTTGTAAATTAACCCAACGTCTCTAATGTTAAAATAATAGTACATTTTATTTCAGTATATGAGAGGGGTTCTATTGATTATTTTAATAACAAGATATCATTTTCAAAATGAAAATCAAGATTTTTATGAATTTCAAAAAAAATAAAACCTTTTATAGTCCTCCGATTATCCAATGGTTCCAAAAGATATTTTGATTTCTTAAAACCTTTGATATTCTACCGACTAACCAATGGGGTATGAAAGAGAATAATGAAAATCTCTGTGTTTTTCTGGTCTTCTAGAAAAGTGCAAAGGATATTTTGATTTTAAAAAATATGAAAACCTGATTTCCTCATTTAAAATAATAAATTGCTTCATAAAATTTTACTTTTATAAATAGGAATTATAATTAAATATTGAATATTAAAACTAAATAAAAATCAAATTTTAAATTAACACATGATTAATAAGGTATTGATTTTTGGGTATCACGAGAGGGTCGATCCTTACTCGTAATTGTAAACATCTCTCAGACTCTTTCACATGATCTTTGGAATCAACGTGGACTCAGGTTTTGCTTTTATGGGTTTCATAACCCTCAAAACACAAATTCCAAAAGGTGATCGATCTCACCTAATAAATAGATCGATGGTGACTTTAAATAAATGGTCATTTTGTAAGACTATTTAAGGTTAACTCAAAAGAGCAATTCATTTTAACAACTCCGTCCTTAGACATTGTTAACCTTGATTTTGGTTTTGATATAACAAACAACTTAAGTTAAATTAATACTCAACTTGGTATTTGTGTTT